>JAODAL010024592.1:0-60266 GCA_025379985.1 Phyllomedusa bahiana | reverse complement strand
ATAGTGTTATTTTCTTGTACATAGAGGGCATATTATATTGTTAATTTTCTTGTTAGGGGCAGTATATAGTAGTTTTTTTTGTAATGGGCGCAGTTTATAGTAGTTTTATTTTGAACAAGAAACAGTATTTTTTTGTTTATTTTTGACTTAGGGGACAGTATTAAGTGTTTATTCTTGTCTGGGGGACGTAAAATAGTAGTTATATTTTGTACATAAGGCAGCATTATAATTTTTTATTAAGTACATGGGAAACGATTTTGTAGTTATATTCTTGTACATAGGGCAGTTTTTCAGTAGTTATATTCTTGAAACCCCTGGGCGTTTTATGGTTTTATTTCTTTGTACATAAGGGGAGATTTTTGTAGTTATATTCTTGTAATAGGGAGCGTATTAAGTTTTTTTTTGTCATGGGCAGTATTATAGGTTTATTCTTAATAGGGGGCAGTTTATAGTTTTATTTTTTGTACATGGGGCGTTTTGTGTTTTTTTCTTGTACATGGAGGGTATTATAAGTTTTTTTTGACTAGGGGGGCGTTTTATAGTGTTATTTTTCTTTTACTTAGGGGGCAGTATTTAGTGTTATATTTTTTTGTACATGGGGGGTGGTATTATGTAGTTTATTCTTGTTTAATGGGAGCTTTATGTGTTATATTTTTGTACATGGGGAAGAAATTATAGTAGTTATATTTTTTTGTACATGGGAAGGCAGTATTATAGAAATTTATTCTTTTTCATGGGGGGGCAGCAATATGGGTTTTTATTCTTGTATATGGGAAAAGCGTATTATAGTATTATTTTTGTACATAGGAGGAAGTATTTTTTTTTATTTTATTTTTTTATTCATATGGATAATATTATATGATTTTCGCTGTCCCCAAAGGGTTTTTAATAAACTTTTTCCCTTTTTTCTTATCAGTGACTATTTTCTTTCTTTTTTTGAACCTTTTTGTCTTTAGAAACCTTGCCATCATGTAAAAACAGCCTTGCTTTCACTAAAATATTTTTATATATAACCTTTTGGTATCCCCCGATGATCCAAATTTAGTTTCAGTAACACTAACAACCCAGTGTAGGATATAAAGTTTTGCCCGTCTGGGGTTGGCGTTCCTTATCCCTATTTGGGGCGCAGCTCTATATTTGTGCGCTTAGGTTATAATTATAGAAAAATGCTGTAAACCGGGCCTTTGTGTAGAGAAAAACCCAAAAATTTTTCATCCCGAGAAAAATTCCTGAACTGGAAAAAAAAACTAATTGAAAAAACCTGAAAGTCCCCTAATTCCTGGTAAAAAATAGAGGGTGATGTTGAAAGGGCCCGAGGGGCTGTGGGTTTGGGTATGACTGTGGGACTAGTTTAAATGTTTGATGTGGGCGATGAGGGGAATAGGGCTTTCAAGCTCTGAGCCTTTTTTTGGGAAAGGGGAAATTTTTTATAAAAAGGGAATTTTTGGGAAAATTTCTGTGGTTTTTGGCCCAAAGGATATGTGCCCTTTTCCCCGTCCCAGTTTTCGGATGGATATAAAGGGGATGAATGTAAGGATGGGCAAAGGGTGTGGATCTTCTGGACCAGCGCAAGTGATGGAATATGCCCCGTCAGGGACCGGAGTCTAAGGTGCCTTCTGGCTTTCACCAGAGCCCACTGCAGTGCAGGTTGGATGTGTGCAGTGGGAGACACCCAGGTCACTGCCTTTGATGCAACTTGCTTGCAGTGGCAGTGGGGTGCAATTTTGGAAAAAGACTCGGCAGGCCCAAACCCCATATTTGGGAACATGCAGAAAGGTCAGGGCAGGCAGCAGGCAAACAGGGTCAATGCACGGACGCAAGGGTCAAATACACGGCAGGACAGGAACTCAATGCAACTCTTTCTCTAATGCACGAGGAACAATAACTCTGGCAGGGGGCACTGGTTATGGGCAGAGGATATAGGGTCAGTGCCCAGCAATAATCCAATTACCAGCGCGCTGACACATTAAATTTCACTGGCAGGTGCACACGCGCCAGAGGGAGCTGGGACACTTGCGCTGGCAGGTAGAGATGCGCAGGATAGCAGGAGAGGTGACTACAAGGGAGCAGGGGCTGCATTGAGGAGACACAAGTGAGTCCATGGACCGACTCACTCTTGGGGCAGTATTGCTGCTCACTACTATGGCGGTAGAGATGTTCACTATTGTGGTGGAAGAGCTGCTCAATTTTGGGGTGGTAGAGGTGCTCATGATTTGGGCAGTGGGCCTTTTCACTATTAGGGCAGTGGAACGGCTCACTATAGGGACAGGGGACCTTTTCTCTGTTGGGACAGTAGAGCTGCTCACTTTTTATGCACTGGAGCGTTTCTCCATTAGGGCAGTGAAACTGTTCACTATTGGAGCAGTGGAGCTTTACACTATTGGGGCAGTAGATCTTCTCACTATCGGAGCAGTAGAGTTGTTCACTATTGGAGCAGTGGGAGTTTTACACTATTGGGGCAATAGATCTTCTCACTATTGGAGCAGTAGAGTTGTTCACTATTGGAGCAGTGGAGCTTTACACTATTGGGGCAGTAGATCTGCTCACTATTGGAGCAGTAGAGTTGTTCACTATTGGAGCAGTGGAGCTTTACACTATTGGGACAGTAGATCTGCTCACTATTGGCAGCAGTGGAGCTTTTTACTCTTGGGACAGGAGAACTTTTCACTCTTGGTGTAGTGGAGTTATTCACTGTTAGGGCAGTAGAGCTGCTCATTATTGGGGCAGTGGAGCTGTTCTCTTGGGTAATTGGAGCTTCTCACTCTTGAGGCAGTAGAGCTGCTAACTATTGGGGTGGTAGAGCTGTGCACTATTGGGGCAGAGGAGCTTTGTTATGATTAAGGGCACATGCCTGAAACGCGTCTACAGTGACATTTTGTATTGATGATGATGCATTTCTTAATTAAAAAAAGAGTTTTATAACGATTCCTACTTTTTGCTGGAAAATTTTCTAGAAAGTCTGCTGTTCCTACAATTCCACACTGATGGGGCTTGTCTCCGTGCAAATTCTGGGGTCTCTGAAGAGGTGAGCCGACAATAACTTTTTTCTGCAGAGGAGCTTTTCACTCTTTGGGCAGTGGTGCTGTTCATTATTGGGGTGGTATAGCTTTGCACTATTGGGGCAGAGGAGCTTTTCACTCTTGGGGCAGTGGTGCTCTTTGCACTATTGGGCACTATTTGGTATAGCTTTGCACTATTGGGCAGAGTCATTCTTCACTCTTGGGGTAGTGGTGCTGATCTTTTTGGGACGGTATAGCTTTGCACTATTGGGGCAGTAGGAGCTTTTCACTCTTGGGCAGTGGTGCTCTTGTTTGGGGCGGTATAGCTTTGCACTTTTGGGGCAGAGTCATTCTTCAATCTTGGGGTAGTGGTGCTGCTCTTTTTTGGGGCGGTATAGCTTTGCACTATTGGGCAGTGTCATTATTCACTCTTGGGGCAGTGGTGCTGATCTTTTTTGGGGCTGTGTAGCTTTTCACTATTGGGGCAGAGGAGCTTTTCACTCTTGGGGCAGTGGTGCTCTTTTTTGGGGCGGTATAGCTTTGCACTATTGGGGCAGAGTCTTTCTTCACTCTTGGGGGAGGGGTGCTGCTCTTTTTTGGGGCGGTGTAGCTTTGCACTATTGGGGCAAAGGAGCTTTTCACTCTTGGGGCAGTGGTGCTCTTTTTTGGGGCGGTATAGCTTTGCACTATTAGGCAGAGTCATTCTTCAATCTTTGGGTAGTGGTGCTGCTCTTTTTTGTGGCGGTATAGCTTTGCACTATTGGGGCAGAGTCGTTCTTCACTCTTGGGGCAGGGGTGCTGCTCATTATTGGGCCGGTATAGCTTTGCACTATTGGGGCAGTGGAGCTTTTCCCTCTTGGGGTAGTGGTGCTGCTCTTTTTTGGGGCGGTGTACTTTTGCACTATTGGGGCAGTGGAGCTTTTCACTCTTGGGGTAGTGGTGCTGCTCATTTTTGGGGGGGTATAGCTTTGCACTATTGGGGCAGTGGAGCTGATCACTCTTGGGGCAGTGGTGCTGCTCTTTTTTGGGGTGGTATAGCTTTGCACTATTGGGGCAGTGGTGCTGCTCATTATTGGGCTGGTATAGCTTTGCACTATTGGGCAGTGGAGCTTTTCACTCTTGGGTATGGTGCTGCTCTTTTTTGGGGTGGTATAGCTTTGCACTATTGGGGCAGTGGTGCTGCTCATTATTGGGCTGGTATAGCTTTGCACTATTGGGGCAGTGGAGCTTTTCACTCTTGGGGCAGTGGTGCTGCTCTTTTTTGGGGCGGTATAGCTTTACACTATTGGGCAGAGTCATTCTTCAATCTTGGGGCAGTGGTGCTGCTCTTTTTTGGGGCGGTGTAGCTTTGCACTATTGGGGCAGTGGAGCTTTTCACTCTTGGGGCAGTGGTGCAACTCTTTTTTGGGGCTGTGTAGCTTTGCACTATTGGGGCAGAGTCGTTCTTCACTCCTGGGGCAGTGCTGCTCTTTTTGGGGCGGTGTAGCTTTGCACTATTGGGGCAGAGGAGCTTTTCACTCTTGGGGCAGTGGTGCTCTTTTTTGGGGCGGTATATCTTTGCACTATTGGGGCAGAGTCATTCTTCACTCTTGGGGCAGTGGTGCTGATCTTTTTTGGGGCGGTGTAGCTTTGCACTATTGGGGCAGAGTCGTTCTTCACTCCTGGGCAGTGCTGCTCTTTTTTGGGCGGTGTAGCTTTGCACTATTGGGGCAGAGGAGCTTTTCACTCTTGGGGCAGTGGTGCCACTCTTTTTTGGGGCGGTGTGGCTTTGCACTATTGGGGAAGAGGAGCTTTTCACTCTTGGGGGCTCTGGAGCTCTTCAGTATTTTGGCTGTGGGGCTCCTCATTATTTTTAAACTGTAATTTTATCGATTCTATTTTTTTTTACATAATGTGAGCAATGTTCGGTGTCCCGGCTGCTCCGCATTCCTTCAGTGAAGTGTTGTTTTTTCTCATGAGAACACGACACAACCTTGAAGTGGCTTTTGTCTCGGTGACACAATATTTTTCATGAGGCCTGAGAACTGTTATTCCAGTTTTTCGCGGTGACTCCCTGCGTCTTGTTTTACTGTTTTTCTTTCTCTTCTCTTTCGCTTTTGAAGATGGTCGGTTATCAGCGTCCCAGAAAAAAAAAACCTATTGTTGGCCCTGTGTAATGTGTGCCAAACACGTGCAGCGAAGCGTACAGCACACATCCTGTACCGGGCCAGACAATGGACGGCCACAATGGGGGAAGAGGCACATCGTCAGCACAAAGATAGAATTACCCACTACTCCCTACAGGACGGAGCCCAACACGTTCCACACCTCCCACCACGCAGATATTAATAGAGAGACGCAAGCTTCACTGAATCCCATCATAGAAGTGTATGGGTTATGAGCATTGTATGGCCATAGACGACATGGCAGCTGCGAGGGGCCCAGAGGATGAGGACCCCAAGAACATTGTACCTGTGAAGACTCTCCAGCACTTCTATGTGGGTTCTCTGATAGATGGCGGTATTATTTATACTTTTAGTTACTGTTACTTTTGCTGCCATTAGGTGGTAGGGCCCATCTCATTTTGCTATGAATTCTAGTTAGCCTCTCATGTGACATGGAACTAGATCAATGTGGAAGAGCTTCAGGGGCATTCTCCTATCTATTTGGGTCAGAGGCTGGCCCCACTCCTTAACCGCTTAAGCCCCAGGCCTGAAAACGCCTTAAAGACGCAGTTAATTTTTTTTTTTTTTTTCGTTTCTGCCTCCCTGCATTTCAACGGTCATAACTTTTTAAGTTTTCAATGACGAGGGAGAATTTGTATTTTTTGAGGACATAGTTCTAGTTGACATATAAATTACTGCTGAGTTTTTTGGGATTTTTTTAAATTTGCAGTGTAAAAAAGCTTTTTTCTGCATCTTTTTAAATTTGTTTTTACACCCTACACATTTCACCTCTTGATTAATTCTAGAGGTTATTATGGTTGCATAGCTACCTAATATGTGTAGGTTTTTTATGTAATGTAGGCACAATAATGTTTTCATTAAACATTTATTTTCATTTTATTTTTTTCTATACTTTTTTATATTTTTTACTTTTGTTTTATCCCATTGAGGGGTAAGTACTGTACACTTTTTTACAATTTGTAATGTATCAGCACAATCCTGTATACTCCTGTATGCTAATACATTACACTCCTGTATACTCATGTATGCTAATACATTACACTCCTGTATACTACTATATGCTAGTACATTACACTCCTATATACTACAATATGCTAATACATTACACTCCTGTATACTACTATATGCTAATATATTACACTCCTGTATACTGCTATATGCTAGTACATTACACTCCTGTATACTCCTGTATGCTAATACATTACACTCCTGGATGATAATACATTACACTCCTGTATACTACTATATGCTAGTACATTACACTCCTGTATACTACTATATGCTAATACAGGGGTGTCAAACTCGTTTTCACCGGGGGCCACATCAGCCTCATGGTGGACCTTAAAGGGCCGACATAATTTTAAAACTGTATAAATGACATGTCTCCTTAACAGTTAAACAACCTATTAAGAAGTAGTCACGTTTATACAGTATTACTGTTATAATTAGTCCTTTGAGGGCAACCAGGAAAGCAGAGATTTTTTTTATGGCGTTCACCGTGTGGGTTAATTAACATGACAGATTTATTGGGCAGGGCGTTACGCACGCGGCAATACCACATATGGGTACTTTATTTTTTATCTTATTTGGGGCGATTCGCAGTTGTAAAGGAGAAAGGGAGGTGTAAGTGTTTTTATTTTATTTTTTGTGTTTGTGTTTTACTGTGTTCACCTTTTTTTTTTTTTTTTTTACTTTTTCACCTTTTTTTTTGATGGGAAAATCATTTTTAAAATAGAAATCAATAAACATCTTTCTGCAGTGTATTGGTCTCTATTGTAACTGACACTCATGGTGACGTCAGCACACCGCAGCTGCATGATCGTGCGGCTTCTAGCATCGACAGAGACACAGGAGGAGATCGCTCCTCCTATGTCTTGCTTAATTATCACGATCTAGAGGTCGCTATAATTGTGGGGTTAATCCACCCGCCCCCACTGGAGCGATCTCTGGTCGGGGCCGATGCTGCGGGATGTCAGTGCTGACATACCGCAGCGATCGCACAAACTCTGCTTTACAGTTCGCACAATCACCTGGACATATGCATACATCCAGGTGCATTAACCCCCAAACCCCCTGGACATATTTATACATCCAAGTACGTTAACCCCCAAACCACCTGGACATATGCATACATCTAGGTGCATTAACCCCCAAACCCCCTGGACATATTTATACATCCAAGTACGTTAACCCCCAAACCACCTGGACATATGCATACATCTAGGTGCATTAACCCCCAAACTCCTGGACATATTTATACATCCAAGTACTTTAACCACCAAACCACCTGGACATATGCATACATCTAGGTGCATTAACCCCCAAACCACCTGGACATATTTATACATCCAGGAGCATTAACCCCCAAACCACCTGGACATATGCATACAATCAGGTGCATTAACCCCCAAACCCCCTGGACATATGCATACATCCAAGTACGTTAACCCCCAAACCACCTGGACATATGCATACATCCAGTGCATTAACCCCCAAACCCCCTGGACATATGCATACATCCAGGTGCATTAACCCCCAAACCACCTGGACATATGCATACATCCAGGTGCATTAACCCCCAAACCACCTGGACATATGCATACATCCAGGTGCATTAACCCCCAAACCACCTGGACATATGCATACATCCAGGTGCATTAACCCCCAAACCACCTGGACATATGCACACATCCAGGTGCATTAACTCCCAAACCACCTGGACATATGCATACATCCAGGTGCATTAACCCTCAAACCACCTGGATATATGCATACATCCAGGTGCATTAACCCCCAAACCACCTGGACAAATGCATACATCCAAGTACGTTAACCCCCAAACCACCTGGACCTATGCATACATCCAGGTGCATTAACCCCCAAACCAGCTGGACATATGCATACATCCAGGTGCATTAACCCCCAAACCAGCTGGACATATGCATACATCCAGGTACGTTAACCCCCAAACCACCTGGACAAATGCATACATCCAAGTGCATTAACCCTCAAACCACCTGGACATATGCATACATCCAGGTACGTTAACCCCCAAACCACCTGGACAAATGCATACATCCAAGTGCATTAACCCTCAAACCACCTGGACATATGCATACATCCAAGGTCGTGAAGGGGTTAATAAAAGCCCAGTTAATGATAAGTCAGCAGTGCTGACCACAACTAGTGGCACAGTGGCCACTAAACACCTGTACAATTAACAACAATCATAAAAAAAAGAAAAAAGAAAATTTTTCAAAGACTGTGGGGTCAGGGCCTGCCCACTGCTTAGCAGTCGGCAGGTAGTGTGAGGGAAACAGTACTGAGAGCAGGGGGACTGACTTCTGACCTGGCCTGAGTGCCTCTATTGTTTGGGTCCGGCGTCCGAGACTCAGGGCCCGGCCACAGAGATGGGAAGGAGACGGTGCGGTGACGGGAGGGCGCACCACGAGGTACCATGCGTGCCGTCTTGCTCCGCAGAAGACGGCACCACGCAAAGTAGGAGGGGCTATAGCAGGAGCATAGTAAGCGCTGCAGAAGTCATTTTGCGGCTCCCACTGAGTCAGGATTACTCAGTGAGAGCCGCGAAATGGCCGCCGCAGCGCTTACTAAGTAAGCGCTGCCGGCGGTCAGCTTGCGGCTCTCACTCAGTAAGCGCTGCGGCGGACATTTCGCGGCTCTCAGTAAGCGCTGCGGCGGACATTTCGCGGCTCTCAGTAAGCGCTGCGGCGTACTTTCGCGGCTCTCAGTAAGCGCTGCGGCGGACACTTCGCGGCTCTCAGTAAGCGCTGCGGCGGACATTTCGCGGCTCTCAGTAAGCGCTGCGGCGGACATTTCGCGGCTCTCAGTAAGCGCTGCGGCGGACATTTCGCGGCTCTCAGTAAGCGCTGCAGCGGACATTTCGCGGCTCTCAGTAAGCGCTGCGGCGGACATTTCGCGGCTTTCAGTAAGCGCCGCGGCGGACATTTCGCGGCTTTCAGTAAGCGCTGCGGCGGACATTTCGCGGCTTTCAGTAAGCGCTGCGGCGGACATTTCGCGGCTTTCAGTAAGCGCTGCGGCGGACATTTCGCGGCTCTCAGTAAGCGCTGCGGCGGACATTTTGCGGCTCTCAGTAAGCGCTGCGGCGGACATTTTGCGGCTCTCAGTAAGCGCTGCGGCGAGTGAACTAAAAAATGTGCCGGGCCGGATAACACAAGCCCCGCGGGCCTTGTGTTTGACACATGTGTGCTAATACATTACACTCCTGTATACTACTATATGCTAATACATTACACTCCTGTATGCTACTATATACTAATACATTAAACTCCTGTATACTTCTATATGCTAATACATTACACTCCTATATACTACTATATACTAATACATTACACTCCTATATACTCCGTTATGCTAATACATTACACTCCTGTATACTACTATATGCTAATACATTACACTCCTGTATACTACTATATACTAATACATTACACTCCTGTATACTACTGTATGCTAGTACATTACACTCCTGTATACTACTATATGCTAATACATTACACTCCTGTATACTACTGTATGCTAGTACATTACACTCCTGTATACTCCATATGCCAATACATTACACTCCTGTATGCCAATACATTACACTCCTGTATACTAATACATTACACTCTGTGTCAGTATGACACAGGCTGCTGTCAGGACAACACAAGCTGTACCCTAACAGCAGACTTACCATGCAGACAGCCCTAGGGTTACACTCATACATGCCAACTCTCCCGTTTTTGGCGGGGGGTCCCGCTATTTGGGGTCCCCTCCCGCCCTCCCGGGGGAGTTGGCATTCCTCCCGCCACCAGCAGGCGGCGGGGGGTCTTTAAATGGCCGCGGCGCCGGAGTAGCGCTAGTGCGCTACTCCGGCGCCGCCGGGCCGCTCCTACAGGCGGGGGTAGCGGCCGCGACGCCCGCTTCACCCGCCCGGAGTCTCGCTGTGCAGGGAGGAGGCAGGAGGGATCGCTCCCTCCTCCCCCTGTATGTCCGGCGCCGGTGTGTGCGCCGCACATACAGGTTAGCGGCGCAGGGGAAGTGACGCGCGGCTGCAGGGGAGTGACGCGCGGCTGCTCTCACGTCCCCCTGCGCTGCTGAGGAGATCGGTCGGGAGCGGCCGTGCTGCAGGAGCCTGGTGAGGTAAGTGGATTTTATTATTTTATTTTTATTAGCTATAGGGGGAGGCTCTGCCTGGCAACAATGGGGGCATCTACCTGGCAACAATGGGGGCACTACCTGGCAACAGAGGGGGCACTACCTGGCAACAGAGGGGGCACTACCTGGCAACAGAGGGACATCTACCTGGCAACAGAGGGGGCACTACCTGGCAACAGAGGGGACATCTACCTGGCAACAGAGGGGGGCACTACCTGGCAATAGAGGGGGCACTACCTGGCAACAGAGGGGACATCTACCTGGCAACAGAGGGGGCATCTACCTGGCAACAATAGGGGCACTAGCTGGCAAACAATGGGGGCACTAGCTGGCTAACAAAGGGGGGCACCTACCTGGCTACAGAGGGGCATCTACTTGGCTACAAGGGGGCATCTACCTGCCTGTAAGGGGCACTACCTGCTTATGGGGTGTTACTACCTGGCTATAAGGGCATCTACCTGGCTTTCTTCCAAAGCCGTTATGCAGTTAGGTGGAGTGGGTGTGGCTTTTTGAAGGGGGCGTGACATACCGGAAAGATGGGCGTGTCCATGCTCCGCGCGCCGCCGTCTAAAATCTCCTGCTTTTTCATTTTCAAAAGTTGGCAACTATGGGTACACTAGGTCTCCAAGAATGACTGCATATATATTCCACAGGCTCCATCAAGCACTGGGATTCCCAGTGACCCTATGGAGCAGGGGAATGCCCTTTGATTTTACTGTGGTCATGGATCATGGCGATCAAAGGGTTACACGGTGGGATTGAAGGCTTCCTCCTGCCCCTGCCATTCACAGAGACTCCACTAGGAGCGGAATTGTTAACTGTGTAGGCAGTGACGTCTTTTGGCGTTGCTGCCAACAAAGAACATGATCCGCCGCCATCAGAAGACAGTGGGTGGTCACTAAAGGCTACATGTCCCATTAGGGCTGCACCATTTTTTTGGTGTATTCTGCACTAAAAAACTGTTGACGCCGTATTCTCTATATATAAATGAACTGTCCTACACCAAAACTAGGTGAATTTGACACTTTTGAATGTGCCTAAAGTAGGCGCATCACATATGCTAGCAATGATATGCTATGCGCCTTTTTTGGGCATATGCCTAAATTAGGCACATTAAATATGCTATAAAAGGTAAACCAGATGCCAGATTTTTGGCAGATTTATTTATTCAGGCGCACTATACACTCATTTAATGCGCCTTAAAACTGCCGTGGAAGCGCCTCTTTTCAGACATGTCGCCCATAGGGTTTAAATGGGTTATCTGTTCTTGGCCTTGTTGCATTAAAAGGGTTGTCTGGTCTTGTAAATAAAATTGACTCCTAGTCCATAAGGGGCTAAAATAATAAAAAAAAACTATCTCATCTTTGAAACCTGCTCTGTTCCAATGCTGCCGCTGCTCCCTGTGATCGGCGTAGGGGGTGGGACCACCACTATAAACTGTATTGTAATGTATACAGAGTAATATGTTTATGTATGTATATAGTGTAAATATATGTATATAGCGGCAGGAATGCAGAGAAGGGAAAGCCTGCCAAGTTAGGGTTAGTCCTAGTTCTGTGGTTGTAAGTTGAAGGATCCTGTTACCACAGTCCATGTTCACACGGCTTATTTCGCCGCGGATTGGAGCCGTACTGCGCGCCGGATTTGCGCTTCAGTACGGCTCCAATCCGTCCCTGTCATTACGGTAATCCACCGTTCTCATAGAGAACTATGGATTCGGTCGCTCCTACCCGCTCGGCGAATCCGCCGCGGGGGGAGAAAGTGACATGGACATTATTTACGGCACGTAATGCATTGTCTATGGGGCTGGTGAGCAGCTCCCCCGTTGCGCCCTTGCCCCGCCCCCGGTCCCGCCCCTTATTCAAGCCGTATTGCTGGAGGGATCCGGCCCGCAATTACGGCTTTAATAAGCCGTGCTTACTAGTCAGCAGTGAGGGGGAACAGGCTAGCAGGTAGACCATCAGCCTGGGAGCTCACAGAGGAGAGACGGGAAAAAGAAGCAGGAAACAGGGAAGCAAAGAAAGCAGAGATAGAGAGAGAACTGAAGGAAAGACTGAGGGATTGTCCTTGGAGGGAGGAGAGAGAGGTAAAGAGAGAGAGGAGGCCTGAGGAGATATTCCGGGAAATGTACCAAGGTATAGCTTATATGTTTTAACATGCAGGTGTTATTCATTTTATTTGTTTCTTTCCCTTTTCCTTTTCTTTCAACTATTTTTTTTCCCATAGGGTTTTTTTCATGTTTTTTTCAAATGTTTTTTTTTTTAACCCCCTTGTGCGTGTTGTCATGGGGCCCTACACCTGTGTAATTAAAAAGCCATGATTAAAGACCAGCATAGTTTGAAACGCGTTGGCTGTTTGTTTTCTTGTCCTACTCTGTTGATGGTCTATCATTTTGAATGTAATTACAGGCATGTTTCATGTTTTTAATAATTTTGGGGGGAATAAAGTAGGATTTTTGAAACTGCCTTGGAGTACACACTGCCTTTGCACCTTCAGGTGGGCTGTACACCCAAATATTTGATTGATATAGCTTATAACCTTTATGCATGACCAATACCCTACAGGATGATGGGTGAAGTCTGATTAAAAAGGCCTGGGAGACAAAGTTATTGAATTTCCTGAGGGGCAATTATGCTTGTGAATGAAGTTTTATGAATTCCAAGTACATGGAGAATTGAGAAAGAAGTGTAACCTGCTTCGTTTCACTGTGAGTAAAGCCTGCAAGATCCCAAGCTGAGAGTCTCTGTGATTCCTCCAGTGCTGGTGCAGTCCTACACTGGTAGACATGAGATTGGAGCCCTGTGAGGGAGGCCCCACATGACCCGGCGGGACACGCGCTGTGCAGGGAGTGGAGTATAAATACCGCACCCTGCACATCGCGGGAACAGAAGCGCGGTCATCAGTAAGCAGAGAACCCACCCTCCCTCCCTTAACTCGCCTTTGTACCGGCGGGGCCGTAGCATTCATGGGTGGTATGGTATGGGGTGGGGGTCTGGTCTGGTGTGCTTGTCAAGGTAGCTGTGGCGGGATAGGGTCCTTGGAGAAATTTGGTGGGGGGAGTCAGAATCGAGTATGGCTCCCCAAGTTTATGGCCCCTTTTTGAACTGGTCTGCTGAAGGTGGGGCTTTACAGGGCTGGGTCCCTGGGAACTGGTGAAGTGTTGGTAGCCACCTGAGGTGGCTTGTGGTGCCTTTGAGTCGGGGTGACGGCTAATGCATCAAGGAGATTTATGACTGGATATCGACAGACCTTATGATGGCTCCAAGGACCTCAGCCCCATTGGCTTTCCTCTGGTGTGTGTGGGAATGTTTGAGATTGGTAAGGATGTTGCTGTGGCCAACTCGTCTCAGTGTTTTTCCTTGTCACTGGGTGGGGGGGGGGGGTGTACTGACCCGTTTGGGGGCCCTGGGTGGGGTGGGTAGTTGGTCCCAAGCATTAGAAGAGGGAGGGGCTGCACAGAGCCAAGGTGGACATCCAAATACATCTGCTATCCAAGTGTTCCCTGACTGCATGACACCTGGGACCTGCATCAACAACATCCTCCTCCACCTGTACGCACCTTAGGGTAGGTTCACAATCTGATAATACATACATTGCAAGGATCCGTCACGGTACTGTGAAAAAAAGGGACCCCAGCCGATATATCGACGCAACGTGGGATCCCTCCCCGACCAGTGTGGAAAGTTCCTACAAGAGTAATGGCCGGGCAGGGAGTCAAAGCCCTTTTAGCCTCTATCAAAAAGCAGCTTTTGTTATTTTCATATCAGGACAGCAGATTGAGTCTAGGCAGAAAGGACTAGTGATGGAAGACCCCTAGATCCCCTGGCTGATGGAGACTTTGGTGCCTTTGGCCTAGGTGTTTCCCTATAAACTGGTTCTGATATCTGTAGTGTTTATTAAGTCAATGACTGGAGCACCCCTAAAGTAAAAAATAAAAAGTCCAAAAAAAGATACAAGGTTTGATGTTTTGATCCTCTCTTAGATTCTTTCTTCACCTAGGGTCCATCAGTGGAGTTGATTCTTGGAGTCCACCTGTGGAGCAGATTCTTGGGGCCCATTAGTGGAGTTGATTCTCAGGGCCCATCAGTGGGGTTAATTATCGGCGCCCACCAGTGGAGTTAATTCTTGGGGCCCACCAGTGGAGTTAATTCTTGGGACCCACCAGTGGAGTTGATTATTGGGGCCGCCAGTGGAGTTAATTCGTGGGACCCACCAGTGCAGTTGATTATTGGGGGTCATCTGTGGAGTTGATTCTTGGGACCCACCAGTGGAGTTGATTATTGGGGGCCATCTGTGGAGTTGATTCTTGGGGCCTATTAGTGAAGTTGATTCTTGGAGCAAACAGTGGAGTTGATTCATGGAGCTCACCAGTGGAGTTGATTCATGGAGCTCACCAGTGGAGTTGATTCTTGGGGCCACCAGTGGAGTTGATTCTTGGGGCCACCAGTGGAGTTGATTCTTGGGGTCCACCAGATCACTGTTACAAGGGAGATTAGTACATAGCGGAACTGCCATGTACTGGTCTCCATGGTGACTGTCCGTCACAATGCTCGGCCTTGCGCCCAGAGCGAGTCATTGTGACGTCAAAGGCCACCCCCAAGTCTCTCTCAGGTGCCTGGGCTGCCAGGTAAGAGTACAGTGGCTGCTATGTACTGATCTCCCTTGTAACAGTGATCAAACATAAAAAATAAAATAAAAACACGTACACTGCCCTTTTCCCCTTTACAAACACCAATCGCCCCCTTTCCCTCACTGAGGCACCGCTAAATTTAAAAAAAAAAAGTCCAAGAAACATACAAGGTTTGATGTTTTGATTCTCTCTTAGAATCTTTCTTAAAGGGAATCTGTCACCAATGTTATTCTTTTACTAATTAAAACCAGATATTGATAAATATCGGGCAACATGTATAAAAAGTGGCGCCGCCTAGACAGTAATGCTTCTCAGTGAGTTAGTGCAGCATTCATCAGTCTGTATGAAAGTGTCTCATAGAACTTTATAATTGTGTGTATATATTGTTTCTGCTGCTTTAAATGTCCCGGCCAAAGGGGAAGCAGAGTATCTTCCCTGCAGTTGCCAGTTCCAGTAACTCTGCTGGTTATCGGCTGTAAATGCAGAACACGAGGTGAACTCCCAATGCTTTATCTGCTGTCACTCAGGCCCCATCTGTAACGAGCGTCACAAGGTTTCCATTTTGGACATTTGTTTTCATTTAAAAACATAAGGACGGGTCTGAAGATAGAAGGAACAGGCCGAGCTGGAGCAGCACGCACGTTGCATCACACGGGTCGCTGAAAAGAGCATTTTCCAAAAACTGCAGTAAATACGGTATAAGTCTTATGAGTTGTTACTAGAAGATTATTTAGTCATTTTCTAATTCCAGGTGTTGGGGAAAGCTGGGTAATGCTAAGTATTGGCAGCCTTCTGAAACTCCCGACAAGCAAAGCTGAATAGTCATGTGATGATGTGGGCAGAGGTGTAGCTATGGGGAAGGCTGGTGGGGCAAATGTCCTGAGCTTGCTCAGACTGGTCCACAGCTGAAGCAGGGAAAACCCTGATGGGCTGGGGGCTGATTTTCATGGAGAGAGGCAGAAAACAAGAGACAGAGTCATGTGGAGTAGTTGTAGGTTCCATGCATTAACCCCACCGGTGGGCCCTAAGTATCAACTCTACTGGCGGACCCCAAAAATTAACTCTACTGGTGGGCCCCAAGAATCAACTCCATCATCAATCCCCAAGAATCAACTCCACTGGTAGCCCCAAGAATAAACTCCACTAGTGGGCTCCAAGAATCAGCTCCACTGTTGGGCCCCAAGAATCAACTCCACTTGTGGCCCCAAGAATAAACTCCACTGGTGGGACCCAACAATCGATTGCACTGGTGGGCCCCAATAATCAACTCCACTGGTGGCCCCAAGAATCAACTCCACTGGTGGGTCCCAAGAACCAAATCCCCTGTTGGGCCCCAAGAATCAACTCCACTTGTGGCCCCAAGAAGAAACTCCACTGGTGGGACCCAAGAATCGATTGCACTGGTGGGCCCCAATAATCAACTCCACTGGTGGCCCCAAGAATCAACTCCACTGGTGGGCCCCAAGAACCAAATCCACTGGGGGGCCCCAAGAATCACCTCCACTGGTGGGCCCCAAGAATCACCTCCACTGGTGAGCCCCAAGAATCGGTTCCACTGGTGGGCGCCAAGAATCACCTCCACTGGCAGGACCCCAAGTATTAACTCCATTGGTGGGCCCTTAAGAATTATCTCTACTGGTGGGCCCTCAGATTCAACTCCACTGGTGGGCCCCAAGTATTAACTCCATTGGTGGGCCCCAAGAATCAGCTTCACTGATGGGTTCTAAAAGCCAACTCTAATGGTAGAACCCAAAAATCAACTCCACTGGTGGCCCCTGGCCAATTCAACACTGGCCTCAAGCCCTGGATGTGGGATAGGGAGGGGGGGTTGGGTAGTGGTCAGGGAGGAAGGACTGATGGTGGAGATGATTCATGGGCCCACCAGTGGAGTTAATTCTTGTGGGGCTCACCAGATCACTGTTACAATGAAGATCAGTACATAGCTGAACTTCCATGTACTGGTCTCCATGGCAACAATCAGTCAGTCACAATGCTCAGTCATGCCCACAGGGCACTGCCGGTCATTGTGATGTCATCGGCCACTCAGAAGTCTTTCTCAGGCGCCTGGGCTGCTGGGTAAGAGCACAGTACGTGCTATGTACTGGTCTCCCTTGCAAAAGTGATCTGAGGAAGTCCCCTATGGGGAGAAGTAAAAGAGCAGTGTAAAAGTAAAAAAAAAAATAAATAAATAAATTAAAAACACGTACTCCGCCCTTTTCTCCTTTACAAACACCAATCACCCCCTTTTCCTCAGCTCCTGTGACTGTGATAGGTGGCAGAGGCTAAGGGGTTAACCTCCCTCCACCCTCCTCCCCACCACCAATCCAGATTAATCTCTGGTCGGGGCCTGATGCTGCGTCATGTCAGCTGTAATATACGAACTCTGCTTTAGAGTTCGCACAATCACCTGGACGTAAGGGGGTTAAAAGAAACTCTGTGTCCGCCATGCTCAGGGGCCCCCCGGGGGTTTGCCCTATTTCCCTGTGAGCCAGGCCAAGCCTGAACATTTGAGACATTAGTTGGCCAGCCCTATTTTCAAAGGATCGTCCAACTATCTAATGTGTATAGAAGCCTTACAACTCTGCCGTGGGAGAAAAGCATCAGGGATGTCAAATTTCAATCCTTTTGTCTTTCATAGAGATAAGTTGGTACCAGGGAGGTCAGGCAGTGGCTTTCTCTACTTTACAAATTGAGAACATATGCACACTCGGGCCAAGATGAGCATGCATGTGTATAGCGAGTTGGAAGGGGTAGCTGTTGGCCTGATATCTACTGAAAGTGTATTGGGAGCCTTGAATCTCTGCCATGAACTACAGCTCTTGCTGCCCATCTCTTGGGTTAAAAGATCTGATCACTGCTAGAAATGTTGCACTTGGGATTTGTCCCGAATCTAAGCATATGATTTTCGATCAACTTTTACCATAAATTGCCAAAAAATTGACTGTAACTATTAGGCCGTGTTCACACGGCTTATTCCCGACGGATTTGTGCGCCATATTGAGCGCACAAATCCACCATGAATAAGGGGCGGGACGGGGGCGGGGCCGGAGCGCGGCGGGAGCGCTGCTCCCGACCCCATAGACAATGCATTGTTTACGGCGCGTCCGCGCCGTAAATAATGTGCATGTCACTTTCTCCCCCCGCGGCGGATTCGCCGAGCGGGGAGGAGCGACGGATTCCACTGTTCTCAATGAGAGCAGTGGATTACCGTAATTGCTGCCGCGGATTGGCGCCGTACTGAAGCGCAAATCCGGCGCGCAGTACGCGCCAATCCGCGGCAGAATAAGCCGTGTGAACGAGGCCTTACCCTAACCCATCGCTTCGGGTCCGGTAATGCTATTGTGTCATCATCACTCCCAGCCTGACATCACTTCTGGTCCAACATCACTTTGAGTTAGGACTACAGCTATGATTAGGGTTAGGCTTAAAGGGGTTGTTTCACCACGCTGTTTCAGAGCCACAGGCAGTTTTAGATTCACATTTCCTGTCTCTTCCTGATCAGGCTGTAGGTGGTTCTATAGCAGCGATTAGCGTATCAACCCCGTATTCACAGCTCTTCTGGTTGCACTGACATGAGAATGAGATCTTATCTATGAGCCCTGAAGCCCTCTGCTAAAAAGCAAACTAAAGTAATTAGTCTGATTTGTTTTCAAGCTCTGTTTTCAAGCTGTCGGTGTACTGTGTGCCAACCTGCAGTGAAGCGGTAACCAGAGAATCCTGTGTACACTCAGGGCAGATAAAATCTATCTTATCTCCTCAACAAAGCAAAACAAACAAAGCAATATGCTTGGAAAAAGTCTTGATGTACCGTTTGGTACATGTTGAAAGCTAATCTTTGTAGTGAGACAACCCCTTCATGGTCAGAGTGGATCTGGAGGTTTCAAACCCACATTTAAAAAAAAAAAAAAAAGTTTTTCAAAGCGATTTTGAACAAGTTAGAAACAGGCACAAGCAACAACAATAACAATGTGGACAGGGAATCCCATCATACACCTCTATGGAGGGCAGGGGTTACCAACATTATTTGCTCCTGACTTCAAGATTTTTTCAATCCTTTTGGAAAATAAACCATTGTACCTGACAGCTGCTCCTCGAGATTCTTTAGCACCTCAAGAAGCATTCCTTTGTACCAAAGATAGCAGGTGCGGCTGCAGTGGGTGACCAGGTGCTAATGCACTGCAATAATGGAAATGGCAAGTAACTATGGAGGTCCTAGAACAGAACTTGTACAGAATGTTGGACATTTCTAGCCGTATAACATGTTGTTTTGTCTTGCTGGAAGATCCCATCCTCCCCAGAGGAGACAACCAGAATATATGGGTGTACGTGATCTACAAAGAGGGATTCATATCCAAATCCAGGGAGAGTGTATTCAACATGGATGAGTGGCCCAGAAAATGCCACAAAAACCTTTCCCAGATTACAACACTGCCACCACCAGCTTGTGTTCTTCCAGCTATGTTTGCAGGGTGTTTGTTTCTCACCTGACAACGTCAGTATAAAACTTGAGAAGACAAACCTTTGACAATCAGTGGAGGTCCAATTTCAATACTGTCAGAAAAATGTAAACCTTTTCTGCTAAAACAACTTGGTTAGCAGAGGTGCAGTGACATCCGTCTGCTCCAGGGCCCCATACACAGTAGGGTTAGCAGAGGTGCAGTGACATCTATCTGCTCCGGGGCCCCATACACAGTAGGGTTAGCAGAGGTGCAGTGACATCTATCTGCTCCAGGGCCCCATACACAGTAGGGTTAGCAGAGGTGCAGTGACATCTATCTGCTCCGGGGCCCCATACACAGTAGGGTTAGCAGAGGTGCAGTGACATCTATCTGCTCCAGGGCCCCATACACAGTAGGGTTAGCAGAGGTGCAGTGACATCCGTCTGCTCCGGGGCCCCATACACAGTAGGGTTAGCAGAGGTGCAGTGACATCTGTCTGCTCCAGGGCCCCATACACAGTAGAGTTAGCAGAGGTGCAGTGACATCCGTCTGCTCCGAGGCCCCATACACAGTAGGGTTAGCAGAGGTGCAGTGACATCCGTCTGCTCCAGGGCCCCATACACAGTAGGGTTAGCAGAGGTGCAGTGACATCCGTCTGCTCCAGGCCCCATACACAGTAGGGTTAGCAGAGGTGCAGTGACATCCGTCTGCTCCGGGGTCCATACACAGTAGGGTTAGCAGAGGTGCAGTGACATCCGTCTGCTCCGGGGCTCCATACACAGTAGGGTTAGCAGAGGTGCAGTGACATCCGTCTGCTCCGGGCCCCATACACAGTAGGGTTAGCAGAGGTGCAGGGACATCCGTCTGCTCCGGGGCCCCATACACAGTAGGGTTAGCAGAGGTGCAGTGACATCCGTCTGCTCCGGGCCCCATACACAGTAGGGTTAGCAGAGGTGCAATGACATCTGTCTGCTCTGGGCCTCTTACACAGTAGGGTTAGCAGAGGTGCAGTGACATCCATCTGCTCCGGGCCCCATACACAGTAGGGTTAGCAGAGGTGCAGTGACATCCGTCTGCTTTGGGACCCATACACAGTAGGGTTAGCAGAGGTGCAGTGACAACCATCTGCTCCATGGCTCCATATGTAGTAGGGTTAGCAGAGGTGCAGTGACATCTGTCTGCTCCGGGGCCCCACACACAGTAGGGTTAGTAAAGGTGTAGTCACATCCGTCTGCTCTGGGGCCCCATACACAGTAGGGTTAGCAGAGGTGCAGTAACATCTGTTTGCTCTTGGACTCCATATACAGTAGTGTTAGCAGAGGTGCAGTGACATCCGCTTGTTCCAGGCCCCAAACACAGGAGGGTTAGCAGAGGTGCAGTGACATCCGTCTCCTCCGGGCCCCATACACAGTAGGGTTAGCAGAGGTGCAGTGACCTCCGTCTGCTCCAGGCCCCATACACAGTAGGGTTAACAGAGGTGCGGTGACATCCGTCTGCTCCAGGGCTCCATACACAGTAGGGTTAGCAGAGGTGCAGTGACATCCGTCTGCTCCAGGGCTCCATACACAGTAGAGTTAGCAGAGGTGCAGTGACATTCGTCTGCTCCAGAGCCCCACACACAGTAGGGTTAGCAGAGGTGCAGTGACATCCGTCTGCTCCAGAGCCCATGGACAGTAGGTTCTCTGTTGTACTAGACACAAGTCTGGTTGCCCCCCTGGGTAATTTTGGCGGTGAGCTCTTACCCTCTAGCATGTCCTCTGCCCTTGTGTACCTTTGTAGCCATCGTTCCTCTCTCCCATCAAAGGCGCCATTTTTCTCACCATATATTTTCACCACAGCAGCTAACAATAGGTCACAATCTGTGCAGTGTGAGAAATACCGCCACCCTACGCCCAGAAGACGATAACCATTCCCTTTTTGTAACTGTAATAAATCGCTCCTTTTACCTATAATAATGAGGGCTATGTGTGAAGACAGCCTATCACACCCCTTTTATACCCACCAGGCCAGCGCTCCACATGTGACTTCCTTCATGAACTACTCCCTGCCAATGCTGAAAGTAGGAAGTGGTCATAATAATGTGAGTGGCCCGTGGATATTCAAAGCCATCTCCCTATTTCCGTTCCTCATGCTCTGCAGCTGCTCTCATGTATGAACCCATCTCCTCTGCAGCGTGAAGATCCCAGAGAGCGGCGCCTGCACTTAGTGTAATGTCAATTGTTCTCCATACAGACCGGAAAATCAGGTAAAATAACATTGTACGGTTGTACCCGCTGCCGCCTACAGCACACGTGGGGCACAGAGCACAGGAGGCTGAGACCTGACACCTGGGGGCATTATTTATACACCCGGAGTGCAGATATGAAGCCGAAAATACGTCTGAGTGCCCTGACCCAGCAGAAATATGGCGCAAGGGACCGCTGCGGGCAAAACTCAGGCACTGGGCCTTATGTATCAAAAGTATCTAGCGGTAAGACTGTCTTTGTAGCCAATAGTAACCAATCAGGGCCCATAGCAACCAATCAGGGCTCATAGCAACCAATCAGAGCTCATATAACCAATCAGAGCCCATAGCAACTAATCAGAGCTCATAGCGACCAACCAGAGCCCATAGCAACCAATCAGAGCTCATAACAACCAATCAGAGCCCATAGCAACCAATCAGAGCCCATAGCAACCAATCAGAGCTTAGCTTTCAATTTTTCCAGAGCACTATATGAAATGAAAGCTGAGCTCTGGTTGCTATGGACTCTGTTTAGTTTCTATGAGCTCTGATTGGTTGCTATGGGCTCTGATTGGTTACTATGGGCTCTGATTGGTTGTTATGAGCTCTGATTGGTTGCTATGGGCTCTGTTTAGTTGCTATGAGCTCTGATTGGTTGCTATGGACTCTGTTTAATTTCTATGAGTTCTGATTGTTTGCTATGGGCTCTGATTGGTTGTTATGAGCTCTGATTGGTTGCTATGGGCTCTGTTTAGTTGCTATGAGCTCTGATTGGTTGCTATGGGCTCTGTTTAGTTGCTATGTGCTCTGATTGGTTGCTCTGAGTTCTGATTAGTTGCTGTGAGCTCTAATTGGTTGCTATGGTCTCTGATTGGTTGCTATGAGCCCTGAATGGCTGCTATGAGCTGTGATTGTTTGCTATGAGCTCTGGTTTCTATAGACTTCGGTTGGTCGCTATGAGCTCTGATTCTTTGTTGCGAATTCTGATTGGTTGCTATATGTTCTAACCTGTTAAACCTCTCAATAAAAGTCATGCAGTGACCACATAATACCACAAGGTGCAAATATTAGCACCATACTGTCACTAACCAAACCAAGACCAAAATTACTGCAACAAAATGACCACATATAACCACCACTGCAATGACTGAAAAAAACTAATTATACTACAAACAATTTTACCTCCATACAATGACCATATAGTGGAAGGCACCAGTGTACACAGGCTCTGCAGACTGTATACTACCTCCATACAGTGACCAAATAGTGGTATATACCAGTATACACAGGCTCTGCAGACTGTATATACCTCCATTACAGTGACCATATAGTGGTAAATACCAGTGTACACAGGCTCTGCAGAACTGTATATTACCTCCATACAGTGACCCCTATGTGGTAAGAACCAGGACACAGACTCTGCAGACTGTATATTTCCTCCAATACAGTGCCATATAGTGGTAGACACCAGTGTACACAGGCTCTGCAGACTGTATATTACCTCCATACGTGACCCTATAGTGGTAGATATCAGTGTAACAGGCTCTGCAGACTGTATATTACCTCTTACAGTGACCATTATAGTGTATTTACCAGTATACACAGGCTCTGCAGACTGTATATTACCTCCATACAGTGACCATATGTGGTAAATACCAGTGTAAAAACAGGCTCTGCAGACTGTATATTACCTCCATACAGTGACCATTATAGTGGTACACCAGTGTATACAGGCTCTGCAGACTGTATATTACAACCATACAGTGACCATATAGTGGTAGACACCAGTGTACACAGACTCTGCAGACTGTATATTACCACCACACAGTGACCATATAGTGTTAGACACCAGTGTACACAGGCTCTGCAGACTGTATATTACCTCCATACAGTGACCATATAGTAGTAGACACCAGTATACACAGGCTCTACAGACTGTATATTACCTCTATACAGTGACCATATAGTGGAAGGTATCAGTGTACACAGGCTCTGCACCCTGTATATTACCACCATACAGTGACCATATAGTAGTAGACACCAGTATAAACAGACTCTGCAGACTGTATATCACCTCCATACAGGGACCACATAGTGGTAGGTTCCAGTGTATACAGGTTCTGTAGACTGTATATTACCTCCATACAGGGACCATATAGTGGTAGATATCAGTGCACAGGCTCTGCAGACTGTATATAACCTCTATACAGTGACCATATAGTGGTAGACACCAGTGAACACAGGTTCTGCACACTGTATATTGCCTCCATATATTGAGCATATAGTGGTAGACACCAGTGTACACAGGCTCTGCAGACTGTTATTACTCCTTACAGTGACCATTTTAGTTTGGTAGAAACCAGTGACACAAAGGTTACAGACCCGTATATTCCTCCATACAGTGGGCCATATTGTGTAGAAAACCAGTGTACACATGCTCTGGAAACATATATTATCTCCATACCATCACCATATAGTGGTAGCCACCAGAGTACACATACTCTGTACACTGTATATTTCCACCATACAGTGATCATATAGTGGTAGATGTGTACACAGGCTCTGCAGACTGTATATTACATCAATACCTCGACCATATAGTGGTAGCTACCAGTGTATACAGGCTCTACAGACTGGATATTACCTTCATATAGTGACCATATAGTGGTAGATAGCAGTGTCCACAGGCTCTGCAGACTGTATATTACCTCCATACAATGATGATATAGTAGTAGACACCAGTGTAAACAGGCCCTGCAGACTGTATATTTTCCTCCATTACGTGACCATATATTGTTGGTAGCACCATTGTAAACAGGCTCTGCAGATGTATTTTTAACCCATACAGTGACCATATTTGTGGTAAATACAAGTGTACACAGGCTCTGCAGACAGTATATTTCCCCCATACAGTGATGATATAGTGGTAGATACAGTGTAAAACAGCTTTGAAAACTGTATATTACCTCCATACAGTGACCATATAGCGGTAGGTCAAGTGTACACAGGCTCTGCCCGACTTTTATATTGCCTCCAATACAGTGCCCATATAGTGGTACGGTACCAGTGTATACATGCTCTTGCAGGACTACAAATTACCTCCATACAGTGGACAAAATATAGTGGTTGACACCATTTTAAAACAGGCTCTGCAGACTGTATATTCCTCCATTTCAGTGCCCAATATAGTGGTAGTTACCAGTTTTACACATGCTCTGCAGAACTTATTACCTCCATACAATGACCATTTTTAGTGGTAGATAGCAGTGTACACAGGCTCTGCAGACTGTATATTGCCTCCATACAGTGCCCATGTAGTGGTAGGTAACAGTGTACACAGGTTCTGTAGACAGTATATTACCTCCATACAGGGACCATATAGTGGTAGATATCAGTGTACACAGGCTCTGCAGACTGTATGTTACCTCCATACAGTGACCATACATTGTGGTAGACACCATTGCACACAGGCTATGCAGACTGTATATTACCCCCATACAGTAACCATATAGTGGAAGCTACACGTTTACACAGGCTCTGCAGACTGTATATTACCTCCATACAGTGACCATATAGTGGTAGACACCAGTGTACACAGGACATGCAGGACTGTATAAATTACCTCCATACAGTGACCATATAGTGGTAAGCCACTGGGGTACACAGGCTCTGCAGACTGTATATTGCCTCCATACAGTGCCATATGTGGGTAGGGACCAGTGTACACAGGCTCTGCAGGACATTTTATTACCTGAATAAAATGACCATTTAGTGGTAGATTCAGTGTACAAAAGGCTCTTTCAGACTGTATATTACCTCCATACAGTGACCATATGGGGTAGTACCAGTGTACACAGGCTTTGGAGACTGTATATTACCTCCATACAGTGACCATATAGTGGTAGATACAAGTGTACACAGGCTCTGCAGCATGTATATTTCCTCCATACATTGACCATACAGTGGTAGATACCAGCGTACACAAGCTCTGAAGACTGTATATTACCCTCATACAGTGACCATATAGTGGTAGAAACCAGTGTACACAGGCTCTGCAGACTGTATATACCACCATACAGTGACCATATCGTGGTAGACACCAGTGTACACAGGCTCTGCAGACTGTATATTACCACCATACAGTGACCATATAGTGGTAGACACCAGTGTACACAGGCTCTGCAGACTGTAGATTACCCCCAGACAGTGACTGTATAGTGGTAGACACCAGTGTACACAGTCTCTGCAGATGTATATTACTTCCATACTGTGACCATATAGTGGTAGACACCAGTGTATTCAGTCTCAACAGACTGTATATTGCCTCCATACCATGACCATATGGAGGTAGCTACCAGTGTACACAGCCTCTAGAGACTGTATATTACCTCCATACAGTGACCATATTGTGGTAGATACAAGTGTACACAGGCTCTGCAGCATGTATATTACCTCCATTCATTGACCATATAGTGGTAGATACCAGCGTACACAAGCTCTGCAGACTGTATATTACCACCATACAGTGACCATACAATGGTAGACACCAGTGTACACAGGCTCTGCCGACTATTACCACCATACAGTGACCATATAGTGGTAGAAAACAGTGTACCCAGGCTCTGCCAACTGTATATTACCCCCAGACACTGACCGCATAGTGGTAGACACCAGTGTACACAGGCTCTGAAGATATATATTACCTCCATACCGTGACCATATAGTTGTAGCTACCAGTGTATTCAGGCTCAACAGACTATATATTACCTCCATACCATGACCATAATGGTAGCTACCAGTGTATACAGGCTCTACAGACTGTATATTACCACCATACCGTGATCATATAGTGGTAGCTACCAATGTATACAGGCTCTAACTGTATTTTACCTCTTTACCGTGAGCATATAGTGGTAGACACCAGTGTACACAAGCTCTGCAGACTGTATATTACCACCATACAGTGACCATATAGTGGTAGACACCAGTGTACACAAGCTCTGCAGACTGTATATTACCTCCATACAGTGACCATATAGTGGTAGAGACCAGTGTACACAGGCTCTGCAAACTGTATATTACCTCCATACAGTGACCATATAGTGGTAGCTACCAGTGAACTCAGGCTCTGCAGACTGTATATTACTTCCATACAGTGACCATGTAGTGGTAGACACCAGCGTACACAGGGTCTGCAGACTGTATATTATCTGCATACAGTGACCATATAGTGGTCTTTACCAGTGTACACAGGCTCTGCAGACTGTATATTACCTCCATACAGTGACCATATAGTGGTAGACACCCGTGTACACTGGCTTACAGACTGTATATAACAACCATACAGTGACCATATAGTGGTAGCAACCAGTGTACACAGGCTCGCAGACTGTATATTTCCTCCATACAGTGACCATATAGTGGTAGACACCCGTGTTACACCCGACTCTGCAGACTGTATATTACCTCCATACAGTGGTAGATAGCCGTGTACACAGGCTCTGCAGACTGTATATTACCTCCATTAGTATCCTATAGTGATTTTATGCAGAGTCATAAAGGGTTACAAAACTGTATATTATCTCCATGTAGTGACCGTATAGTGGTAGATACCAGTGTACAGAGGCTCTGCAGGCATTTAAGTGATTACAGCGCAGTTACTTTTATTTTTATAGTTCACATCTTTTAGCTGTAGATAGATAGATAAAAAGGTAGATAGATAGATATGAGATAGATAGATAGATAGGAGATAGATAGATAGATAGATAGATATGAGATAGATAGATAGATAGATAGATATGAGATAGATAGATAGATAGATAGATAGATAGATAGATAGATAGATGGGATAGATAATAGATAGATATGAGATAGATATATAGCTAGATAGACATAGATAGATAGATTATGAATAGAATAGATATGCAAATAATAATAGAAGATAAATAGATAGAGTATGAGATCGATAGATTAGATAGTATATGAAATGATTAGATAGCTAAGAAATTGTAGATTTATTAATAGTTGATAGATATTTTAAGTTAAGATAAATAGATAATAGATATTAGATATATATGAGATAGATTGATAGATAGATATATAGATAGATAGATAGATAGATAGATAGATAGATAGATAGATAGATATAGATAGATAGATATGGGATAGATAGATAGATAGATAGATAGATAGATAGATAGATAGATAGATAGATAGATATGAGATAGATAGATAGATTAAAATCTAGAAAACCACAGCAGCACTGCCCAAAATATAGAAAAAAAAGTGGGGTGCCAGTCTGGTCAAAGATTCAAGACTACAGTATTAATAGCAACACATTGTAGCACTTATCCAGGTAATGGTGAAGAAATTGTGCATTTATTTCCACATTAGGTTTTGGCTCTCACAGAGTCATTTTTAAGTGTCACATAAGTGCAATAACAACATATAAATAGCTACATTAATTGCAACGAATCAAGTGCTAATCATGTAGTATCAAGTAATTAATACATAGTGTAGATCAATACAGTCTCACATTCATAAGGTACAAATGTGCATTATAATCAGAGGAGATAGATAGATAGATAGATTGATAGATAGATAGATAGATAGATAGAAGATAGATAGATAGATAGATAGATAGATAGGTAGATATGGGATAGATAGATATTGGATAGATAGATATTAGATAGATAGATATTAGATAGATAGATAGATAGATAGATAGATAGATAGATAGATAGATAGATAGATAGATAGATTGAAGAATAGATAGATGCTAATATGATAGTATAAGTATAATACATAGTGTAGATAATAGTAATAAGTAATAATGATAGATATAATAGAGTAGATAAGATAGATAGATGGATAGATAGATAGATAGATAGAGAGATAGATAGATATGAGATAGATAGATAGATAGATAGATAGATATAGATAGATAGATAGATAGATCTGAGATAGATAGATAGAGAGAGAGAGAGATAGATAGATAGATAGATAAATAGATGTATTCTGGATGCAGCTGCCTCTAGTCTGTCTCTGACCCCACCACTAGGGGTCTCCCATGAGAACCTGCACCTGCCTCTGGCCTGTTACATTGCTGACTAGATCTTTACTGTATAAGCACAGTAACAAATCCAGCCCATACCCCCTAAAGGCTGCAAACACCAGGAAGCAGAGGTGAGGACCGGTCTGTGCCCCTCGGGGGAGGATTAGTGTCATCACACCAACAATCATTAAGCCCCACTGACAGCAGCAGATGAACCCTGGAAACCATCTTAAGGGCCTGTTCACATGGGGGCGGTGGGTTTGCTGCAGATTTTCTGTGTAGACCTTGCAGGTGGGATATCGGCCACATATTGCAGTAGTGACAAAGGAGATCAGATTTTAGCAAATTTCCTCCACGTGTTACAGACTCTGCACAGGAATTGACAGCGCAGATCTGACATCTGTTCCCCAACAATTTATAACGCGGAAACATTGCAGGTTTGATGCCGATTTTCTCTACAAACTTCACAGAGCATTGTCTAGCGCATCGTTGTATTCATTTCAGGCTGAGAGCAACTAGCATGTACAATGTGTCAGTCTGAATTCCAGCTGTTTGCTCACAGCATGTCTAGCTGCATACTTGTTTACTTTCAGCTGAGAGCAGAACTAGCTATGTACAATGTGTCAGTCTAGAATTCCAGGCTGTTTAGCTCACAGAGCATTGTCTAGGCTGCATACAGTTGTATCCACTTTTCAGCTGACAGCAGATTTACTGCCCCAGACTTAAAATCAGAATGTTCTCATTCACTGACAGCAATAAAATGAAGCATAAGGAATATAAGAAAGTTGAAGAGTTTTTTTTTTTTTTTTTTTTAATGTAGGAAATAAGCTTCATTTATATAGAACTAGAATTTTAGGGCAAAATTTACAAGTGGGACCCTCAAATTATTAATACAAAGTGATATTAAAGTGCCTCTCTGGCACATACCCCACCACCACTCTCCCCAGCTATGCTGGAGCCCATCTGATTGACATGTCATGTGTAGTAATTCTTCCCCCTGACCTATCAGGTCTTCATAACTTGCAATTTTCTGGTCACTAAATAGCACAGTGCAGTGGATACATCTCATTATGTGCTTGTGTTTTACATTTCAATGAGCCTTTGTTACTATTGTTCTGGGGGTGAGTGAGATTGATCTCCAGACAACCCAGGGGTGACTGACTCCTTTTAAAGTGTCCTTCTGCTAATGACAGGTTACATGGAGCTTTCAAGCCTGTAAGTAGGTGAAGCACTGAATTTGACCTCTCAAAACTGCACTCACACAGGAAAGAATTCCCAGAGTCCGAGCTGTGGCCATCTACTGCGCAATGCAAGCTTCCTACCACCTATTGTCTGCTGCAATGGAAGCCTGGCCGGGGGCCAGCTCTATGGGGGTGCTCAGGTTTATACAAGTGCACACGCAGATGGGAGTAACGTTTGGAGCTCAGAGCTGTTCTGCTTCCAAGTCTGGTCTGGAAGGGAACGCGCGACGCTTTCTGGCCCTTTGTCATCTCTTGTTTTACGTCACCGACATAACCCTGACTATTGTTTGTATGTATTATAGTAATTGGCACCAGGATCTCCCGGAAGACAGGAGACATATGGAAAGCAAAATATACACAGCATGGTAATGTCCAGATGGTCACGAGACATGGAGGCCAAGCCATTCTGCTTACGTGCGCAGTATTATCCAAACATGTTCACCCTGCAAAGGGCAAACCAAAAGTACAGAGCGAGTCAGGGGTAAATACTAGACTTGTATAAGAAGGAGGTGGAAATGCGTTGGTGACCACAAAATAGATGACTCCTTCCTCTCATTAGAGGCACTTGGTCAACTATTTGTATTTACTTTAAAAATTGACTCATATGATTCATAGGAACGTTTAAGGGGTATTGATGACATTCCTAATAATATCCCAGGTGGTCTAGGGTAGTCTAGCAGACAGTGATCATAGGTTACTAATAGTGTTTCCTTTATTCTCCGAGATGGTGTAGGGTAGCTTAGGAGTTAGTTATCATAGGATAGTTTAAAGGTTAGTGATAAAATTCCTATTAATATCCCAGGTGGTCTAGGGTAGTTTAGAAGTTACTGATAAAAGGGTAGATTAGAGATTTGTTAATAGTTAGGGATTTGTAATAGTGTAATGTTTCAAAACAGCTTTATTGCCAGTTGGACAAAAGCACAAAGACAAATGCAACAAAGTCCATGAAACATTCTGTGGAGAGATCGACCCGTGCAACCACGAGCCTAAGGACCACGAACAGCACCAGAGGAACAGCGGACCTGGATCTATCTTTCCACCGTCCCCCTCCATCCCTCCACCTGATCTCTCCATCACTGTCAATGGCTGTACACTCTCACCTGTTCCGTAAGTCCGCTGCCTTGGGGTAATCCTCGACTCTGCTCTGTCCTTCAAACCATACATCCAAACCCTCACCTCTGCCTGCCGCCTCCACCTGAAAAATATCTCTCGCATCCGCTCATTTCTCAACTATGACACTGCAAAAATGCTGGTCCATGCCCTTGTCATCTCCCGCCTAGACTACTGCAACATCCTTCTCTGTGGCCTCCCAGCTAGCACCCTCGCTCCCCTCCAATCCATTCTCAACTCTGCTGCCCGTCTGTGTCAGCTCTCTCCCCGCTGCTCCTCTGCCTCTCCCCTCTGTCAATCCCTTCACTGGCGACCAATAGCTCAGCGAATTCATTTCAAGTTGCTAACCATGACCTACAAGGCTCTCCATGACCTCTCCCCTCCATACATCTCTGCCCAAATCTCCAGATATCTCCCCTCACGCAATCTCCGCTCCTCACAGGACCTTCTTCTCTGTTCTCCTCTTATCAGCTCCTCACACAACCGTCTCCAAGACTTCTCCCGTGCTTCCCCCATTCTCTGGAACTCACTGCCCCAACACATCAGACTCTCTGCCACTCTCACCAGCTTCAAAAGCAACCTGAAAACCCATTTCTTCAGGAGCCTATAACCTTCAATAACCCTGCTGCCACTGTACCACCCCACAAACATGTCTGCCCCTCTCCTCCTGTCTCCTCCCTCCTCCTTGTAGATTGTAAGCCCTCGCAGGTAGGGTCCTCTCTCCCTCTGTACCAGTTATACGTCATTCATTGTCATTATTGTACTCACTTGACATATCATGTATGTGACCCCCCTCAAATGTACAGCGCCATGGAATCAATGGCGCTTTAAAATAAATGTTAATAATAATAATAATAATAATAATCAGGAATAACGCCAGAGGAACTGCAGATTTGGACCAGGAATAACACCAGAGGAGCAGTAGACTTGGACCAGGAATAGCACCAGAGGAACTGCAGACTTCGACCAGGAATATTGCCAGTGGAACTGCAGACTTGGACCAGGAATAGCATTAAGGAACTGCAGACTTGGACCAGAAATAGCACCAGAGGAACTGCAGGCTTGGACCAGGAATACCACCAAAGGAACTGCAGACTTGGACCAGGAATAGCACCAGTAGAACTGAGACTTAGACCAGGAATAATGCCAGTGTAACTGCAGACTTGGACCAAAAATAGCACCAAAAGAACTTGCTTACTTGGATCATGAGGAACACCAGAGGAACTGCAGACTTGGATCATGAGGAACACCAGAGGAACTGCAGACTTGGATCATGAGGAGAACCAAAGGAACTGTAGACTTGGATCATGAGGAGCACCAGAGGAACTGCAGACTTGGACCAGGAATAGCACCAGGGGAACTGCAGACTTGGACCAGGAATAGCACCATTGGAACTGCAGACTTGGACCAGGAATAGCACCATTGGAACTGCAGACTTGGACCAGGAATAGCACCATTGGAACTGCAGACTTGGACCAGGAATAGCACCAGAGGAGCAGCAGACTTAGACCAGGAATACAGATGGCCAGGGACACAAAACAAGACCCCAGCTGCACTCAGATAACTCAGGCCCTGTCTTACAGCAGAGGCTGATTTTTATAGCCAGACAGAAAGGGAAATGGGCGTCAGCTGCTAATGCTGAGGTCAGGTTAACTATTGCCCTGCTGATTGGTCCGGAGGATGCTGAACCTCCCATACAGCAGCCCCCAGGGTCAAAGGCAAGTAGTAAGCGAGGCACAGTCCTTACAAATAGTATTTCTTTCCCAAGGTGGTGGAGAGTAATTTATTAATTAGTTATCACAGGGTTGTTTAGAGGGGTGATGATCATAGGTAAGTTTAGGGGTTAGAAATACTGTTCCTATTAACATCTCAGATGGTCTAGGTTACTTTTGGAATTAGTCATTATAGAGTAGTTTAGGGATTATTGATAATATCCCTGATAACATCCCTAGTTTAGAGTAGTTAGTGATAGTATTACCTTTAATATCCCAGGTGGTCTAGGGTAGTTTAGAAATTAGTCATTGCATGGTAATTTCAGGGCTAATGTGCATAGGTTAGTTTAGAGGTTGGCAACAGCATTCCTTTTAATATCTCAGGTGGTCTAGTGTATTATAGGAGTCATTATAGGATAGTTTAGACTGAGGTTGGTGATAATATTCCTGCTAAAATTCCCAGCAGTCCCTGGTAGTTAGTGATAGTTTCCCTTTCATATCCCAGGTGGTCTAGAGTAGATGAAAACTGGAATGGTAACGCCCATCTGACAGATTCAGTCATACATTTCTAGGAGGAATAACATAGGAACAGCACAACACACAATTATAAGAGAAGAGGCTCCAGAATTGTAATTTCACAGAAAACACAAGTAATGACTATGACAGAGCTGTCAGGAGAGGTCACGGGTCCTCTGTACGTCTTCCTGGCAGCAACATGAAAGAATATTTATCAGGAAAAATAAAGTTGATGCAATCTGTCCTCAACCTTGTGATGTGATTACTCAATAGCCCACATGCCAAAACCTCAGGCAAGAGGGCTGAAGACCAAATATCTGCTCCAGAGAGAAGTCTTGTATTCCCAGTGTTCACTTGGGCTTCCTGGGTGCGCAGCAGCCATTCCTGGTCTAAAATGCTGCCTCCTTGTAGCCGACAGGTATCCGGACAACTTTCCTATCATTCATATCTTTAATAATTGCTACCCAAGGCCCTCTCTAGTTACAGTCCATGTTCTATCTATTATTAGTTAGAACTGTTGTTCTAGTGGAGGTCGACTGAATAAAATAAACTACTCCGAACAAAACTTGCTAAGATTGTCCTGACAAATTCTGAACAAGTATGCTCTGGTAGTTTGCTACAAAGTGTCAGACTGGAGTCCCAGCTGTTTGCCTCACAGAGTATTGTCTAGTTTGGATATCATTCTATCCACTTCCCAGCTGGAAGCAGGACTAGTTGTGCAGGGCCGCCGTACAGGGGGTACAACCGGTACACCTGTACGGGGCCCGGAGAAATAAGGGGGCCCGCTTCAAGCAGGCCCCCTTATTTCATACTACATACGCGAGCACGCCACAGCCGACCGCCGCACCTGGCCGACTCGGATGAGTGGCCGGTGCTGTAGGGACTGCAGGGAGGGGGCCCGCAGTCACAGCACAGCAGGCTCCGCCTCTTACATTTAAACATGTCACTTACATCATGCTGCGCGCTGTAGCCGGGCCCTCCTCCTTGGCTGATGAAATAAGACATGAATCGTGAGGCCTCGCCCGTCGGGAACGGCGAGCCTTCACGAATTCAAGTTGTTCCCGCATCCCTGCGCAAGGCATGATGTTAAGTACATATTTAAAATGTAAGAGGGACGGAAAACACATGCTGTGGCTGGGAGCGTTGGCCCCTCTTCTGACCAGCACCATAACACGGCTACAGACTCCCCTCAGTGTCATGCAGCAGGGTAGGCCCCCACCTCTCCAAGACCAACAAACAGCAGCCAGCGGTAGGGGACGCCCACTCCCCTCTCCCACAACAAACAGCAGCAGCGGGGCCCCCCCTCTCCCCCCCAAAAACAGCAGGCAGCGCGCGGCCCCCCTCTCCCACCCAACAAAACAGCAGCCAGCAGGGTCCCCCTCCTGCCCAAACAATCAGCAGCAGCTGGGCGGCACCCTCTCCATCTCTACCCAACAACAGGGGCGGGGCCCTCTCCACCCAACACAGCAGCAGCGCGGGCCCCCTCTCCACCCATAACAGCAGCAGCGGGCCCCCATCTCCCAGAGCCCATCAACAGCTAACAGCAGCAGTGTAGCGCACCCGCGGGGGCCCCACTCCCACCCAACAACAGCAGCAGCGGGGACCCCCCTCTCCCACCCAAAAACAGCAACAACAACAGCAGCAGCGGGCCCCCCCCCTCTCCACACCCAACAACAGCAGCAGCGGGTGTCCCCCCACTTCCACCCGACAACAGCAACAGCAGCGGGTGTCCCCCTCCCACGCAACTACAAGCGAGCCAGCGGGTGTCCCCCTCCCACCCATCAAAAGCAACAGCATGGGCGTGGGTCCCTCCTCCACGCAACAACAGCAGCGCGGGTGTACCCCTCCACGCACACACAGCAGCAGCAGCGGGTGTCCCCCCTCCCACCCAACAACAGCAGCGGGGCCACTTTCCCACTAACAAACAGCTAGCAGCGGAGGGCCACTCTCCCAACAACAAAACAGCAGCAGCGGGGCGCCCCCCCCCCACCCACCAACAGCAGCAGCGGGGGCCCCCTTCTCCCACAACACAGCCAGAGCGGGGCCCCCCCTCTCCCACCCAAAAACAGCAACAACAACAGCAGCAGCGGGCCCCCCCCTCTCCCACCCAACAACAGCAACAACAACAGCAGCGTGGGGCGCCTCCGCCTCCATTCTCCTCCACATCAAAGCCTAGCAGCGGGTGTTCTCACAACACTTCTCACACCCAACACAGCAACAGCAGGGTGTCCCTCCTTCCCCTAGACAACAACTGAAGCAAGCGGGTGTCCCCCCTCCATCCCCAACACAGCAGCATGGAGGGGGAGTCCCCCTTACTCCCACCCAAACTAACCAGCAGCAGCATGAGGGGACCCCCTCCTCTACCACACCAACTAAGCAGCACGAGCTGCTTGTAGCCAGGGGGCCCCCCACTCCGCATCCTCAACAACGCAGCAGGGAGGACCCCCCTCTCCCACCCAACAACAGCAACAACAACAGCAGCGGGGGCCCTCCCTCTCCCACCCAACAACAGCAGCAGCGGGTGTCCCCCCTTCCACCCAACAACAGCAACAGCAGCGGGTGTCCCCCCTCCCACGCAACAACAGCAGCAGCGGGTGTCCCCCTCCACCAACAACAGCAAAAAAACAAACAAAATAAAAAAAAAAAAAAAAAAAAAAAAAAAAAAAAAAAAAAACAGCAGGGGTGTGTCCCCCTCCCACCCAACAACAGCAGCAGCGGGTGTCCCCCCTCCCACGCAACAACAGCAGCAGCGGGTGTCACCCCTCCCACCCAACAACAGCAGCGGGGCCCACCTTTCCCACCCTACAACAGCAGCAGCGGGGGCCCCCCGCTCCCCCCCCACAACAGCAGCAGCGGGGCCCCCCTCCCACCCACCAACAGCAGCAGCGGGGGGCCCCCCTTCTCCCACCCAACAACAGCAGCAGCGGGGCCCCCCCCTCTCCCACCCAAAAAACAGCAAACAACAAACGAGCAGGCATGGGGCCCACCCCCTCTCCCCCACCAAACAACAGATCAACAACAGCTCAGCGGGGGCCTCCCTCTCCCACCAACTACAGCAGCAGCGGGTTTGTCCTTCCCCTTCCTACCAACAACCGCAAAGCAGCGGGGTGTCCCCTCTCTCCACCAAAACAGCAGCAGCGGTTGTCCCCGCCCACCCAACAAACAGCCAGCAGCGGGGGGGCCCCCCCTTCTCCCACCAACAACAGCAGCAGAGCGGCGGCCCCCTCTCCCACCCAACAACAGCAGCAACAGCGGTGGAGGCCCTCTCCCACCATCAAAGCGCGCGGGGGGGCACCAGCACGCCTCTCCCACCAATAAAAAGCAGAGCGGGTGTCACCTTCCACCTCAAACAACCGCAGAGCAGCGGGGCACTCACATTTCCCACCCCACAACAAGCAGCAGCGGGGGCCCTCCTCCCACCCACCAACAGAAGCAGGGAGGGCCCCCTTCTCCCCACCAGCAAAGCACAGAGCGGGGGCGCCTCTCTACGAGCCCACCAACAGCTAGAAAATACAGCGCCCCCCCTCTCCGACCCAGCAACAGTGACATCGGGGGCCCCTCCCACCACTCCAACTCCGCAGCAGCGGGGCCCCGACTCTCCCGCCCAAACAACTGCTGCAGCGGGGCCACCCTCCCACCCCAACAGCGCAGCAGCGGGGCCCCCCTCTCCCACCCAACAGCAGCAGCGGGGGACCTCACCTCTCCACTCAACTAACTAAGGCAATCAGCAGCAGTAGCAGCGGGGGCACCCCCTCTCCCACCCAACAACAGCAGCAGCGGGGGCCCCGCCTCTCCCACCCAACATCAGCAGCGGGGCCCCCCTCTCCCACCCAACAACAGCAGCAGCGGGGCCCCCCCTTTCCCACCCAACAACAGCAACAGCAGCAGTAGCAGCGGGGGCACCCCCTCTCGCCACCATTCAACAGCAGCAGAGGGGGCCCCCTCTTTCCACCCCAACAAACAGCTTTTTTCAGCGGCAGCGGGGCCCCCTCTACCCTCGACCAACAACAGCAGCAGTGGGCCCCCCCCCTCCCACCACAAACAAACAAGCAGCAGTGGGGCCCCCCTCTACCCTCCCAACAACAAAGCAGCACCGGGAGGGGCGCCCCTCTCCCACCAACAACTCTAGCAGCAGTGGGCCCCCCCCCCCTACCACCCAACAACAGCAGCAGTGGGGCCCCTCTCACCACAACAAGCAGCGCAGCTGGGGGACCCCCTCTCCACCCACCAACAGAGCAGCGGGGGGCTCCCCCCCTCCCACACACCAACAGCTCTAGCGCGGGGGCACCTTCCCCACCCACCAAAAGCAGCGCGGGGTCCCCTCCCACCCGAACAGCAGCGCCAGCAGCGGCGGCCCCCCCCCCCCCACCCAACAACAGCAGCTAGACAGCGGGAACACCCCTCCTCACCCCCTGTCCAAGTGGGGGGAAAGAGGGGGCCACTCTCTCACCCAAGCGGCCAGGGGGGAGGAGGGGGGCCCCCACAAGTTATGGCAGGGTGGGAGAAGAGGGCCTCACTGTAGGCCTGGCTTTGGGTGGGAGGAGGGGGGCCCCGCTGTGTCTGGGTCGGGGAAAGGGGGGGGGCCCTCTCTACCACACACGGGCCATTTTTGTACACCCTATGGCCATGTTCACAGGCTTATTTACCGGGTGTAAATTACGCCCACAATTACGGCCGTGAGGACGGAGGGAGGGGGGGGCGGGGGAGAGCGGGGGGGGTGGGGGGAGATCACTCGCCGTTCCTATGTGGAACTGTGGATTACGTTATGATGGGAGTATTTCAGCCGCCAATTCGCGCAGACGCCAGGTCTGAAATATGTTGCCCAGATAAGCCGTGTGGAAAACATGGCTAGTTGCACTGTTATACACATGCACTTAGGCTGTATAACATGAACTTTGAGCTCACTAGTGGTGAGTCAGCCTTGGGGACTCAAAGTGACAATGTAAAAACGGAAAAAAAAGAAAAAAGTCTTAAAAGTGTAAAATAATAAGTATTAAGGTCTGTTACATGACGTCTGGCCTGCCGTATTTACATACGCTTTTTAGATCCGTTCCTATGGGACAACAGAAGGACCCAGAGCCGGAATCTAACAATTTAGCAGTGGACTTTATCATGGAGGTCTATGAGGAACTCGAGCGGCGGTTCACATGAGCAGATCAGCCGCTGCGTGTTTTTGCCTTGCGCCAGTTTTTTTTCGTCAACACCGGTCATCTTGCGGATGCGTCTAAGATTGCATTTCAAGACGGACCCGACAGGCGCGAGTCAGACACGCAGCGTCGATCACTCATCTGAATGCCGCTGCATGTTCCTTAAACACCGGCGTGATAAAGTCACTGCTATTGTTAGATGCGTCTCTGGGTCTGTCCTGTCGGTCCCCGAGACGCATCAGAAAAGCGTCAAAAGACTAGGAAATAATGAGAGTTACATGAAGGGGGCGGGCTAGACAGTTCAAGGGCTGGTGCCTAGGAAGGGGTTGTGTTACTGGTGGCGGGATTTCGAAAAGGGCGGGCACCAGGCACTTGCGGATGTAAGGGGCCCAAAATTCACTATTGGCAGCCCTGTTGTTGTCGTAAAGTGTATCAGTCTTGAGATTGTTTAGCTCACAGAGCATTGTCAAGATACATACAATTGTATCCACTTTTCAGCTGAGAACAGGTTTAGCTACTGTATGTAATGTATCATTCTAGAGTCCAGGCTGTTTAACTCACACAGCTTTCTCTAAATTGGATACAATTGCATTTACTTCACAGATCTGGGAAGATATAGGAGACTATGCAATCTTATTGTCCTATAGTTTATCTGTCTGAAAGACATATGCTTAGCTCACAGAGCTCACAGAGACTGGGTACAATTGAGTCCACTTCTAAGCTGAGAGCAGGACTAGCTATATACAATGTATTAGTCTGGAGTCCAAGCTGTTTAGTTATAGAGCATTGTCTAGACTAAATAAATTGCATGCACTTCTCAGCTCAGGACAAGCTTTGTGAAATTTGTCAGTCTGGAGAACAGAGTGTTTAGCTCACAGAGCATTGTCTAGACTGGATACAGCTGTACCTATTTCTCAGCCAAGAAGAGAACTGGCTGTGTACAATGTAATATTCTGGTGTTCACGTTGTTTAGCTCATAGAGCATTGTCTAGACTGGATACAACTGTATCTATTTTGCAGCTGACACACACAGGACTAGCTCAGTCTGGAATCCAGACCGTTTAGCTCACAGAGCACTGTCTAGAATAGATTATTATTATTATTATTATTATTTATTTTTTGAGCGCCCTTGGTTCCAGAGCGCTGTACATTCAGGTTTCATACATAACATTAGGTCAAACAGAGTACAAGGTGGTCCAAGGTTACTACACTAACAACTGGTACAGAAGAATTAGATGTTGCGGGATCCCTGGCCCAGTGAGGACTTACACTCTAAAAGGAAGGTGGGAAGAGACAAGGTGGGGGCAGACATGTCTGTGGAGGGTGTAGTGACAGGCCAGGGTTATTGTTGGTTGTAGGCAATCTGAAGATAGGGTTTTCAGGTTGCTTTTGAGGCTGGGTGAGAGTGGGGGGACGAGTATGATGGTGTTGGGGCAGTGCAGGTTCCAGAGTGTGGGGGAAGGCACGGGAGAAGCGGAGAAGGTGGGTTGTGAGGAGGTGATAAGAGGAGAGCAGGGAGGATAGGTCCTGTGAGGACAGGGAGGTTGCGTGGATGGGAGATATCTGGGAGATTTGGGCAGAGATGTATGAGAGGGGGAGAGGTTATGGAGGCACTTGTAGGGCCAGGGTTAGAGCTTGAAGATGAATTTCGCTGGGCAATGGGGAAGCAGGTGAAGGGATTGGCAGAGGGAGTTGAGCGGAGCGAGTATCGAGGAGAGAGGTTGAATCAGACGGGCAGCAGAGTTGAAGGATGGATGGGGGGGGAGCGAGGGTAGTTGCTAAGCTGGGAGCCGCAGGAAGGATGTATTGCAATATAGTCTAGGCGTGAGCTGACGAGGGTCATGGAGAGGCATTTTTGTGCTTTGAGGTTTAGGAGGATGAAGGTTACGGGGGAGATATTTTTCAGTGTGGAGGGGCAGGTGGAGGTAGAGGATTTGGATTGTGGCGTGTTTGAGGACAGATTGAGTCAACTGGGGTTATCCAAGGCAGGGACTTCTGATGTGGTGTGAGAGTGTAGCCCATTGACTGTGATAGAGAGATCAGGTGGAGGGATAGAGTGGGCGAGGTGGGAACGATGATGAGTTCAGTTTCTCCACCGTTCTGCTTCAGGAGACGTTGAGAAGTAAGGAGGGATCATGGAGGACAGACTAAGTCAGGTAATTGGGAGAGAGGTAATATCTGGGCGGAGATGTAGAAGGTTGCGAGTATAATCAGCATTAAGGATGGTAATGAAAGCCATTGTGAGGCTATGAGTGAACGAAAGGCAATAGTGTAGACTAGAGTAGAGTAGTGGGCCAGGACCGACCCCCCCACCTTTTTTGGGGGGGACTACCAACTGGAGGCGGGCAAGGGGAGGAGGTGGTGGTGAGGTGAGAGACTGACATGTATCCGATCTAGTGAGGTAGGAGGATATCCAGGAACAGGGCTAAGTCCATGATGCCGAGGGAAGGAAGGAGGATTTGTATATGAGTGATGTTGGTCGGACTGTGTCAAAGGCGGAGGCACAGGTCTAGGAGGGAAGCAAAGAATAGTGGCGTGAGGTTTGGCAGTTGCTAGGTCATTGGGCGACTTTGGTTTTAGGGCGGTTTCGTAGAGTGGTGCGGTCAGGAAGCCAGATTGCAGTTGGTGTCAAGGTGCGAGTTGGTGGATAGATGAGAGGGAAAGTTGAAGATAGAGTGTTGTTCGAGGAGTTTGAGGCGAATGGAAGCAGTGGAGATGGGACGATAGTTGGACCGTCGAGGAGGAGGGGTCAAGAGATGGTTTCGTGAGGAATGGGTGGATGGTCCCATGTTTAAAGGAGGAGGGAAGATGGCCAGAGTTAGTGATAGAGTTGGACGGATGGGTGAGGGTGGAGATGATTAAGAGCACTGAGGTTCTGGGATGATAGGTGGGATTGGCGTGGGTCAAGATTACAGGTAGTGAGGTTTGGATTGGAAGTAGAGTGGAGAGCTTGTCATGAGTGACAGTAGCGAAGGAAGATAGGGGGGATGAGTGTGAGTGGGGTGAGAGGTGGGATGTGGGGACACTGCAGGAATATGAGATTGGACAGAGGGGACTGTGGGGTGATAGATTTGTCTAATGAGATTGATTTATTAGAAAGGTAAGTGGCGAAGTCATTGCTGAGAGGAGAGTTGGGGGGAGGGGGTGCTGGTGGACGGAGGAGAGCGGCTTTGAAGGTTCTTGAACAGTTGTAATGGCGGTTGTGGGACAGGGAGGACTATGTGATTTGGTGAAGTAGTCCCTGTTTGGCTGATTGCGAGTGCAGATTTAAATGTGTGCAGTGATTTGTTTCGTAATGAGGTGAAGTCAAGTGGTGGAGCTGGGAGTTTTCTTCCAGCGGCGATCGGCCAATTCTGGAAAGCTCGCCTCAGCCGATGGTGTAGTCTGTGTGCACTGGGTTGTCTGTTCATTTTGCGGGTTCTTGTATTGTGTGTCGGAGGGCGACCATGTCAAGAGGGGAAGTGAGGGTGTTGTTGTAGACGGTGGTGGCTCTGTCGGGGTCCGTGAAGGAGAAGAGGGGGGAGAGGGGAGAAAGAGATTCAGATGAGAATGCGGGTTAAGGTGTGTAGGTTTCTTGGGGGAGCAGTAGATATTGGGGGCAGGGGGGGCAGGTGGGTGGACGGGTGTGAGAAGGTGAGCAGATTGTGGTCAGAAGATGGGTAAAGGAGAGATCGAGGTGTTAGATAGAGGACAAAGGGGGTGATGATGAGGTCCAGTGTGTGTTCCATCTTTGATGTGGCTCCAGAGGTCCACTGGGTGAGCCCGAAGGAAGAGGAGGAAGTGAAGGAGTTTGTTAGTTGTGGAACAGGGGGTGTCCGATTGGGATGTTGAAAATCCCCATGATATAGTGGGGATGTCAGTGGGAGAGAAAGTGGAGGAGCCAGGAAAGTGAAGTGGTCGAGGAAGGCGCAGTGGGCAGGCCCTTGGGGGACGATACAAACAAAACAGCAACTTGGAGGTGGCAGAGGGGAGTAGCTGCGGACAGAGTGCACCTCGAAGAGGGAGGGTGAGGGAAGGTAAGTGGTGGAATGGGGACGCAATAAGAGCAGGTATCTGACAGAAGAAGACCGGAACCTCTCTCCATGTTTACTGCCAGGGGCGGGAGTCGGTTTGTGGGTGAAACTGAAGCCCGCCGTAAAGAGAGTGCAGAACGGGAGGTTGTGTCAGAGTGTGTCAGCCAAGTTTTGTTAGTCCAGAGGACAGGTTTAAGTGGCGGGAGATGAAGAGGTCAGTGGATGAAGAGAAGGCTTGTTGCTTACAGAACGTGCATTCCAGAGAGCTCCAGAATCGGGACCTAGGTTATAGCCGGGGGTAGTCGGAATGGGCTTTATAATTAAGGGGTTATGGAAGTTGGTGCTTCTTGGCCTGTAGGTGGCAGAGGATAAATAAGAGTGGGGTGTGGTGAGGTGGGCCCGGGATTGGGGGATACTGTCCCCAGCTGCAAGGAGAAGGAGGAGAGGTGGAAGGTGTGTGTGGGGATAGGAGCAAGAAGGGGGTTGTGTAGGTTTTGTGAGAGAGGTTTTCATGCTGTGAAAGAGCGTGGAGAGCAGAGCGTCAGGTGTTAATCGGTGTGAGGGTTTAGGATAGAGGGGTGATATGGAAGTCGTTGCCAGTGCTGGGTGTGTGAGGATAGACAAGGAGTTTTAGGATATTGGGAGGGGTTGTGATGTAGTGGCATCCGAAGTGCAATTTGGAGGTGCGTATGGATTATGTATACTAAAGCCGACCTAAAATAATTTATACCTTAAGTCAGTCCTGGTTCAGTTCTGGCTTTAATTCTGCGTATTTAATGTCCTGAGAGTCACACTTATGGAATACGCACTTAATGGATATTTCAACTATGGTATTGATCATGACCAGATTAAAACTGTATTCTTTGGCAGTGACGCAGGGGATATCATATATACAATGTATTATTCTTGTGTTCAGTCTGTTTAGCTCACAGAGCATTGTTACATGGATAAACTGTACTCTATTTTGCAGTACACAGATCTATCTCATGTTACATGTATCAGTCTGGAATCTAGGCATGTTTCGCTACACAGAGAGCATTGTCTACACCTGGATACCAAATGTATTTATTTTGCAGACTGACAAGGACTAGCTTTATACTGTGTCAGTCTGGCATCCCAGGCATATTTAGCTCACAAAGCATTGTCTAGACTGGATACAACTGTATCTGTTTTGCAGCTGACACAGGACTAGCTATGTACCACATGTTTCAGTCTTGGCATCAAGGCTGTTTGGCTACAGATCATTTTCTACACTGGATACAGCTGAATTGTTTGCAGTGACACCGGATTAGTCTATGTACAGTTTCTCAGTCTGCGCTTCAGGTGTTAGCTCACAAAGCATTGCATTTTGTGTATAGTATGTACTTGAATGTCTGTACCGTGTTCAGCATGAAAGTAGTAGAAGAGTGAATGAAATAGGAGATACATAGCTTTTTTTCAGGCTATCTGAGTATATCTTGTTTGGTCGAGCTTTCGAGAAGAGAACTGAGCTCCCTTCCTTCAGACTTGATGTTCTACAAGAAATTGAAAATTCTCAGGCTTTTTATACCACAAAGGACCTGGACCTTCAAGTATTCATTAGAATTTCTTAAACATAACAAAATGCTAATATAAGCAAAACACGTCATTTAACGGGACATACAAATTAACTATCTGGAAATTTGTGAGGCATGACAGAGGGTCAAGTAAATCTTGCGTCTTATCTCCACAGCCATCAGTGTAATTTGTGGCCATCATCTGTTCACATATAGTAGACTATGAAGCTGCATGGATATTTAACCCATTTTGCAGTGTACTGAAATTTTTGCTATTAATTTAAATTTCACAATCCTTTCTCTCCCTCTGCGTCGTAAAGATGTCCATTAAAGCATTGTGTAGACTAGCTACAAACATGTATTCTAATTTATTGCAGCTGACACCGGACTAGCTATGATACAAAGTATATCAAGTTGGCTCAGGCTGATTTAGCTCACAAAGCATTGTGTAGACTAGATACAACTGTATCTATTTTGCAGCTGACACAGGGCTAGCTATGTACAATGTATCAGTCTGGCATCTAGGCTGTTGAGCTCACAGAGCTGGTTACAGTGGTATCTACTCCTCAGCTGACAGGAGGACCAGCTCTGTACAGGTTCATTGACTTTCACTGGCAGCAAAGGAAAGATCTCTCCTTAGGGAGCGGTCTTATATAGGCATGTGGTAGACTCGAAAAAATACTGCCTTTTGCATTCCACAAAGCTTCTGCATCATAACAAGGCATTCTAATAGAGGGCTCTTGAGCTTCTCAGCTCACTTTCTCCCATAATGCTTTGTGATTATGCAGATGCTTAGTGGAGTGCAAAGGCGCATTTCGAAATCACCACACGCTATATGGCGCTCTCCCTATGGAGAGATCTTCCCTTTCTGAGCACTCCTTTGCCTCCCACTCAGCCAAGCCAAGCATAGCTCTGCTCTGTATATACTGACGATGGGGCAAATACCCCCGAAACGGCTGTAAATAGATGCAGTTGATGCTGGCTTGGCTAAATATCCTTTTGCTTTCCAAAGACACCAGTGGGTTCAAAGAAAATTTATGTTTCTAGTTTGCTTAAGGCCGTGAAAAAGACGATGACGTCCATCCAGTTCAGCACTGTTGTCGCTTAGGTGTTTCGAGGATTTTTTTACATCCAATAGAGGGTGCTTGAGCTTCTCAGCTCCATTCCCATAATGCCTTGTGACTGACAGCAAACAAAGATCTTGATTTATAGCTATGAACAAAAACCTGTGGTTTTAGAAAACCTTTGAAATTCATAGTCAACCGTTTTGATTGGTACTTGTGACCCCCATTGATTACTGAAACAAAGGGGCGTCTGAGGGCTGTGTCCTACTTGAGGTGTAAAATATCATAGGAAGTCTATGAATGTGTACACTGCTAATCCCAACTCTCCAAGGATCAGCTGAGCAGAGCAGATCACAACCGATGGGCACAATGCTCTGCAAGGTGTTTTTGCCTTATGATTTCGGCAATCAGTGGGGGTCTCAGCACCTAGACCCCCGGTGATTAAACCTATATACATACATCCAGTACAGAGAAAGCTGTAGGGTCTAGCAATTATATACAGCAGACAGCCAGGGATAACTCCAGAGCATGAGAGCACCTGTGCAGAAGCCGCCGCTCTAGCTCTGCGCCTGAGGCCAGGGACCTGCTCTATTAACCACAAGGAACAGGCAGCTCTGGAGTCCGTAGATCCCTGCGTGTGGACGAGAGGGAAAAGAAGATTGAAGCTCCTCACTGAAGGCAGCTTTGACTTTAGTCGGACGGTCTGAGGTCATATAATTACCTGTGTTTAGTCTACAAGTTGTATTGATCTCATCACATTCCCCCAGGCAACAAGAAAATCTACAGACAAGTAAGATTCTGGTAATTCTCCACCTGCGGACTCCCTAAATGATAGGTTCCATACTGTGTGACTCTCCCTGATACAAATAAAGATGCGCTCGTCCGCCGTAGGAGAAAGAGTTGCAGAAGGCTGCAATAGAAGAGCGCAGATCGGGTCCTATGTAGACACACACCGTGTATAGAAAAAAGGTCGGGTGCTCACCATTTTGCACTGTACTAAACGGGTTTTATGTTACAAAGATCATGTCTCAGATTATGGGGACAGTATAAATAAGCATTTTGTAAATTGGGTTGCATTACCTCTGTCATCTTGGTTTAGCAGATATCAGCATCTCTGTAAAACTGTCTTTTAATTCTGCTGTTGCTGGTCAGAAACGCCCCTGGTCACGATTCTCGACCCTAGACACCGCCCCCTGCATGTGATTGCGATGGCTGACACTTTCATTCAGCCTGTTGGATACGCCCATAGACAGGAAAAGCCCGGCTCGCCCCCTGCGCTGTTGATTGGCTGCATGCACATCTGTGTTTACACCCCTCTTGAGCTGTTAAAATCGATAGTGAAAACCAAGGGGTCTGCCTTGCGTCTATGTACATCTCTCAGCTCTGTGGTGATGTTCTGGGCAATTACTGGTGTGTTTTAAGCGGGCTTTTGCCAAGAGGTTTGATTCACCTCCTACAGATCCAGTCCCTAAAGCTGCTACTTGGAAAAGAAAGGCGTTCTGTTCCTCAGATCGAATGCAAGCCCATGCCTCTCTTATGACGTCATCACCTGTAGTGTATTAACATTAAGGATTCAACAACTTGTGTTGGGATAAGTGTTGTATAGTACAGTGAAATAGGTGATTAGCCCATCCATCAGTAGTTTATTTTTTTCTTTTCTTTTTATAAAATATTTACACTCATTGTAAAGATATGAACATAATATCTGGTAGACATCTATAATTTTATTCACTCTACACACACAAAGTCCCCATTATTATAGTGTCCTACTACCTTGCAGTCACACCAAGCACTCCAAACATACGTGATACAATGCATATATTCTGGGGGTTGAGCATGACATCGGGGCAGCCCTGTATGGTATATAGTCATTATAGAGAATTAACATATCTATTTTAGGTCCTCTCTACATATGGTAGGAACTTTAGGGGCTGGGGGGGAAATAGTTTACCCTGTGAGGGACTAGAACTCAAACCCCTTCGTTGTAAAGCAATTAGTCTTCACTGCTCTCCCTCTGCACACCAGCCCAAGTTAGTTACAAGTTAAGCAGGCCTTCTCTCAAGTGATTTGCTTCTCAACCCTTGTTTTTCACTAATGTCACTGGATCAGGAAGCAGAGTCTTTATTGAAGTGACATTTGTAGTTGATAGTAAAGATCTCTGCCTAGTTGTCGTACAATTTGGATGAACACAACTTAGAAAGTAACAGCTGCTGGCTTCAGTTGTGTGTAAAACTAAGACATATTACAGTGTTTGTGGAGGGGGGAAAGCCTCAAGGTTTGCAGACATAAGCAGGAGGAGGCTACGAGTGTTATATCCAGAAAACCCTTCTGCACCCCCTGTTTTAAACAAAAATGATGATGTCACAGTTTTTCAGTGAGGGGAGAGAGGGCCTGTGGGGGGGAGGGGACAAGCCTGTGACAGGAGAGACCGCCCTGGATTTCAAACTCAATCTAAAAAAAATTAGCTAAACGAAAGAGAGCTAATTGATAACACCCTTTAAGGTACGGTCGCTCGTTTGCGTTGGTCCAGTTAGGGATAATAGAGTGAGCAGCTCGGTCGGTTTCCCCGCCGTGGGGGTTCCACGAGAACCGGTGTTGATGAGGGAAGTTCAGAGTGGAGCAGAACCTAAAATAGGGGCTGCTACCCACTATGATTAGGGAACATAAAAAGGATGGGGGGGATTAAAAGAGTTAAGACAAAGGGCTTACAAAAAATAAAATTAAATTTTTTTTATTATACATATTTATACTACATAAAAAAAAAGTTTAATTTTATTTATTGTAAGCCATTTGTGCTTAACTTCTTTAAGCGCTCTAGTCCTTATAGTTTTTCCCTAATATGGGGGTGCATTTACATTCTGTCACCGCCCCCCACCCCCCCCCACGGCGATTTCACGGAGCTGGTTTTTCCATCGGTAAGGGCGTCACTTTTCAATTTTACAGGCAGAAGAAACGAATTCATGAAGGGCTTACAAATCAGGAAATACAAATTTGTATCGACCCTCCCTGACTCAGAGTTGGGGGGCTAGCATTTTCTTTTCCACACCCGCAAAAACACCGAAAACCGTTCTCAATGAGAAAACTAACATTTTTGTCCCGGGCCTAATTCCTCATAGATGCGAGATCTGTGCCGTTCATAGGCATCCAGCGGTGAGGGAGAAGATTTCAGTTGCTCGTCTAGATTGAAAGCAGGTGTGGTAGTAATAAGCTCTTCAAAAAAAATGATAGGGGGGACACTGACTGGGTAGGGGGGGGGGGGGGGTTCGGGAGCCGCATGAACAGTGAAGGGGGGGATGATGTCACCAGCTGGGGGGGAAGAAAAGCCCGCATTTTCCCGAGTTTGGGGTGAGAGCGTGTGAAACACGAACTAAGGAAGCGATAATCCCCTTTTAAGTTTGAGTTTAACTTAAACCATTTTTTAGGTTGAGCCGAGCCCCGAACATTTTTAGTCCGTTCGAGTACATGTTTGTGTTCTACATCGCGTTTGATGCTATTTTAATAGTTTTTGCTACATTAAATTAGTGCAAAGTGCACCTGAAAGTACAACCCTAAATTCCCCGGTTCAGGTACTCTTACATGTTAAAAATTGTTTGGTCTAAAATCACTTTTTGCCCAAGAACTTGGGGGAAAAAAAAATGAGTTTTAGACAAAAAGGGCTTTTTCATGGGGCCCCAATGCCCTAAAAGGCATGGGTGGAACCTGGGGGCCTATATCCCTACTTATGGGGATCTATTTTACTCCCCAAAGGGTGGCCTAAACTTTTAATGGGGGGGGAATATAATTACTTACTTAATGGGGGAGGAATATATACCTACCTTCTGGAAAACCTCTCTCTATTTTGGGAAAGTGCTTACCTCCTTTTTTTGGGACACAAGACAAGATTAAAGCTTGGTGTAGAAACAGGAGCACCATAGCCATTTTGTGATCCTGATAGGGGTCATTATTACCAGTTGGGGATTTGGGTGAGGGTTTTTCCCAAGGGTAAAAAGTGGAAAGGAAGTGTGGAAAAAGGGAGGATTTAAAAAATGTTTATGTGGTAAATTCTGCAGGAATGAGTTGGGGCAGGGAGAAGTCTTCAGAGCATTCTGAGTCCAACGGAGAAAAAAAGGGAAAAAAAAACGTTTATAGAGAAGAGAACAAATCATCACAGAAGAGAACAACTCATCAGATAAGATGTCACCTGTGAGTCCTTGGATGTTTGGCGTCATTTTGGTCCTGTGTTGGATCAGTGCTCTTCACACTGTCATGTGATTGCAGATTTTATAATAGCTGGGGGAGGAGGGGGATATTGTTGGGGGGTGGTGGAGGGACAGATATTTTATGTGGCGGTGGGGGGAGGATTTTATGTGGGCTGGGGGGGGAGTTTTGTATGTGGGCTGGCGGGGTGGATATTGTTGTGGGCGGGGGGGTGATATTGTTATGGGTGGTGGGGGAGTGGATATTGTATGTGGGCTGGTGGGGGAGGTATTGTATATGTGGGCTGGTTGGGGGGCGTGGATATTGTATGTGGGCTGGTGGGGGGAGGATATTGTATGTTGCAGCTGGTGGGGGAGGAATTGTAAATGGGGGTTGGGTGGTGGGAGAAGCAGTTTGTATTTGGGCTGGTCGGGGGGTGGATATTGTATGTGGGCAGGTGGGAGGAGGATATTGTATGTTGACTGGTGGAGGTGGATATGTATGTGGCTGGTGGGGGAGGTGGATATTGTATGTGGGGCTGGTGGGGGGGATTATTGTATGTGAGCTGCTGGGGTGGATATTGTATGTGTGCTGGTGGGGGGATATTGTATGTGAGCTGGATGGGCGGGCGGGACTATTGTATGTGGGATTTGTGGGGAAGCAAGATATTGTAGGTGGTCTGGTGAGGGGAGTGAATAATGTATGTGGGCTGGTGGGGGAGCGATATTGTATGTGGGCTGGTGGGGGTGGATATTGTATGTGGGCTGGTGGAGGGTGGGATATTGTATGTGGGCTCGGGTGGGGTAAGGGATATTGTATGTGGGCCTGGTGGGGGAGGATATTGTATGTGGGCTGGTGGGGAAAGCAGATATTGTTATGTGGCTGGTGGGGAAGCAGATATTGTATGTGGCTGGTGGCCGCGGGTGGATATATGTATTGTGCTCCCTTTTTTCTTTATATATCAAGTTTTTTATAATATATGGGTGGGTGGACGACGCAGATATTGTATGTGGGCTGGTTGGGGAAGCAGATATTGTTTATGTGGGGCATGGTGGAGGGTAGCTGATATTGTATGTGGGCTGGTGGCGGGTGGATATTGTATGTGGGCTGGTAGGGAGAAGCAGATGATATTGTTGTGGGACTGGTGGGGGAAGCAGATATTGTATGTGGGATGTGTGGAGGGTGGATTAATTGTATTGTGGCTGGTGGGGGGTTTGAGATTGTATGTGGGCTGGTGGGGGGTGGATATTGTATGTGGGCTGGTGGGAGGAGGATATTGTATGGAGGCTGGTGGGGGTGGATATTGTATGTGGGCTGGTGGGGGGTGGATATTGTATGTGGGCTTGTGGGAGAAGCAGATATTGTAGGTGGGCTGTGGGGGAGGTGGATATTGTAGGTGGGCTGTGGGGGAGGTGGATATTGTATGTGAGCTGGTGGGGGGGATATTGTTTGTGGGCTGGTGGGGGGTGGATATTGTTTGTGGACTGGTAGGGGAGGTTTTTGTAATGTGGCTGGTGGGGGGGGATATTGTTTGTGGGCTGGTGGGGGGTGGATATTGTATGTGGCTGGTGGGGGAGGATATTGTATGTGGCTGGTGGGGGAGGATATTGTATGTGGGCTGGTGGGGGGTGGATATTGTATGTGGCTGGTGGGGGAGGATATTGTATGTGGCTGGTGGGGGAGGATATTGTATGTGGGCTGGTGGGGACATGCAGATATTGTTTGTGGGGCTGGTGGGGGTGGTTTTTGTATGTGGGCTGGTGTGGGAGGGTGGTATATTGTATGTAGGCTGGTGGGGGGGACTATTGTATGTGGGCTGTGGGGGAGATATTGTTGTGGGTGGTGGAGGTAAGCAGATATTGTATGTGGGCTGGTGGGGGGTGGATAATGTATGTGGTGGGTGGGGGTGGGATATTGTATGTGGCTGGTGAGGAGGTGATATTGTATGTGGGCTGGTAGGGGGGTGGATAATGTATGTGGCTGGTGGGATGAGCGGATATTGTATGTGGTGTGTGGGGGGTGGTTATTGTATGTGGGCTGGTGGGGGGTGGATATTGTATGTGGGCTGGTGGGGGAAGCAGATATTGTATGTGGGCTGGTGGGGGAAGCAGATATTGTATGTGGGCTGGTGGGGGAAGCAGATATTGTATGTGGGCTGGTGGGGGTGGATATTGTATGTGGGCTGGTGGGGGGGATATTGTATGTGGGCTGGTGGGGGCGTGGATATTGTATGTGGGCTGGTGGGGGGGTATTGTATGTGGGCTGGTGGAGGGGTATATTGTATGTGGGCTGGTGGGGGAAGCAGATATTGTATGTGGGCTGGTGGGGAGAAGATATTGTATGTGGGTGGTGGGGTGGGATATTGTATGTGGGCTGGTGGGGATGGATATTGTATGTGGCTGGTGGGGGAAGGTTATTGTATGTGGCTGGTGTGGATGGATATTGTTTGTGGCTGGTATTGGTGGGGGAAGGATATTGTATGTGGCTGGTGGGGAGTGGATATTGTATGTGGCTGGTGGGGAGGATATTGTTATTGTCGGGCTGGTCGGGGTGTGGATATTGTATGTGGGCTGGTGGGGGAAGCAGATATTGTATGGTGGGCTGGTGGGGGAAGCAGTTATTGTATGTGGCTGGTGGTGGAGTCGGATATTGTAATGGGGCTGGTGGAGGGAGGATATTGTATGTGAGTGGTGGGGGTGGATATTGTATGTGGGCTGGTGGGGGGTGGATATTGTATGGGGCTGGTGGGGGGTGGATATTGTATGTGGGCTGGTGGGGGGGGATATTGTTTGTGGGCTGGTGGGGGAAGGATATTGTATGTGGCTGGTGGAGGGGATAGGAATTTTGTATGTGGCTGGTGGGGAGCGGATATTGTATGTGGCTGGTGGGGGGAAGGATATTGTATGTGGGCTGGTGGGGAAGCAGATATTGTATGGGGGCTGGTGGGGGGTGGATATTGTATGTGGGCTGGTGGGGGAAGCAGATATTTTATGTGGCTGGTGGGGGGGGAGCGGATATTGTATGTGGGCTGGTGGGGGAAGCACAGATATGTATGTGGGCTGGTTGGGGGGGGGAGCGGATATTGTATGTGGCTGGTGGGGGAAGCAGATATTGTAAGTGGTGGTGGAGGGTGGTATTGTAGTGGGGCTGGTGGGGAAGCACGATATGTATTGTGGCTGGTGGGGGGGGGAGCGGATATTGTATGTGGGCTGGTGGGGAAGGCAGATATTGTATGTGGGCTGGGTGGGGGGTGGATATTGTATGTGGGTTGGTGGGGCAAGCAGATATTGTATGTGGCTGGTGGGGGGAGGTTATTGTATGTGGGCTGGTGGGGGTGGATATTGTATGTGGTTGGTGGGGGGAGGGATATTGTATGGGGGCTGGTGGGGGTGGGGATATTGTATGTGGGCTGGTGGGGGGCAAAAATTGTATGGTGGCTTGTTGGGTTTAGTGCCAAGGCTGCTTTTCAGTTGTAAATGTATCCCATAAATACAAAACCCTCACACAACTCCATGGACAGAAAAGTTAAAAAGTTTTGAGATTATAGTAACATAAAAGGGGCCTATATAAAGGTGTGAAAAGTGGGGGTGTGGTCTGTAAAAAGTGGTGACAGCCCCGGGTGGCAAACGTTCTATCTACACCACTAGACATGGGACCTGCACCAATTACACATTGATAGCATATCCCATAAATATGCCATCAATGAGTGAGATGGGAATACCCCTCTGAGTTCAGCAGGAATCCCTTCCTCCTTCTCCACAGACCCCATAGTTGGGGTGTACCCCTCTCCTGTGGTAGGTGCCCCCCCCCCCCCTCACATGAGCAAATATTGAAGCATTTGTATACAACCCACAGATGTGACAATAACCCAACTCCCTTGGCAGCAGGTGAATGGTTCCTGTGTAACGTGATCTGTCACCGTCTCCAGAGACCTCAGTCCATCAGATACCAGGTACAATGGCTTCGCCCTCAATCGTATCCAGCGCCTGTGATACCTTGTAGTCCCCACCCTCTGTCTCAATAGAGAGCGGACTCTTTGTTCCAGGACAGGGCGGTGCTTGTCCTGGTGGGGTGCGGTTTTGTACTTTGTCTACATGTGATACCAACGGCGTTTCCTCTTATCCAGGACAGAGATGTAAAAATAATAGAGAGATTTCTTCCCAGTTTCTGGGCTGTAACCGAACAAAATGTACTGAACTATTGTTACAGAGCAAATGTATCTGTTCCTGGGAAACTGTTACAGCTGCTCGAATATTTTATAGCCCCCACTTCCCTTCTGCTGTATAATCGGGAAGTTTTGGGAAGCTGGAAACAGCTGGGGTCCTCCAAATATTGGGTGAAATCAGCTTTTCTCACTCACTGTGTGGTGGTATTATTCAGTCCCTATATGATGGTATTATTTACCATAGGGCAATATAATTCACTCACTGCATGACAGTATTATTCAGTCACTATTTGGAGGTATTATTAAGTCCCTATATGGTGGTAATATTAGTCACCATATGAAAACATAATTGTATGGCAGTATTATTCAGTTCCTATATGATAGTATTATTTAGTCACCCTAGTGCAATATAATCCAATGACTATATGGGGATATTATTCAGTTATTATATGGTAATATTATTCAGTCACCATATGGCAATAATATTTAAACATTATGTGGTGGTATTATTCAGTAACTATATAGAAGTATTATTCAGTCACTGTATGGAGGTAATAATGTTAAGTCACTCGGTATTAGTTTAGTCAGTGCATACTAGTATTCTATGGTGGTATTATTCTGTCACACTATAGTGGTATTCGTAAGTAAGTATTTAATTATTTTATTCAGCCAATTTACAGAGGTATTATTCAATCCATTTATGGGGCTAACATCTAGTCACCATATAGCAATATAATTCACTGTGCTGTGGTATTATTCAGTCACTATATGGAGGTATTATTGCGGTGGTATTATTGATTCACTGTGTGACAGTATTAGTCATTGCATGATAGTATTATTCATTTATTCAATGGTGGTCTTGTTCAGACTCTGTGTAGCGGTATTAGTGCACAGTAGTTTTATTCTGTCACACTATGGTGGTATTACTTAGGTAATATGTATTTATTTTAATCAGTTCTGGTGGTATTATTCAGTCACTATACAGCTATATTATTATAATATAGTGGAATTTTTCAGTCACTCATTATGAATTCACTCTATGGGGTTATTATTTAGTCACTCTATGATAGTATTATTAAGTTGGTTTGTGGTGATATTGGGTCACTGTGTAACAGTATCAGTCTCAGTTTAAGACTGTAATATTTAGTCAGTGCTTGGTGGTATAATTCATATACTCTAGGATAGTATTATTCAGGCACTGTGTGACACTATTAGTTAGTATATGACATCATTATTCAGTCAGTATAGCAGTATTATTCAGTAACTTTGTTGTGGTATTACTTACCCTATTGTGGTATTATGTGGTTACTGTGTGATGGTATTAGTGTATGACAGTATCATTCAGTCACCCTGTGTTGTTATTATTCAGTAACTATAGAATAATATTATTCCATATTATGCTAATATTCAGTCACTTTGTGGTGGTATTATACAGTCATTTTGTGGTCTTATTATTTATACACTGAACGGCGACATTACTCAGTTACTATACTGTAAGGTGATATTAGTATACAATAGTATTATTCGGTCATCAGTTAATATTCTCTTACTCTATAGTGCTATTATACTGTCACTATATGGCGGTATTAGTCAGTGTATGATTATGCAGTCACCCTATTGGGTATAATTTATATACTTTATGATGGTACTAGTCAGTCATGCTGTGGTTGTTTCATTAAGTCACTATATAATGGTATTTTTCAGACACTGACGGTTATTTATTCAGTGACTATGTGGAGGTATTATTTTATGCTAGTTTAAGTCATTTATGTTTCTATCCAGGGCTCAGAATAACAAAACTAGATTAGGCTATGTCTACACAGCACAGGAATAGACTGCAATGAAAAATCTGTGCTGCTACAGCACGGATTTTTTTACCGTCGGGTTTAAAATGCAGTAGAATATGCAAATGTTGTATATTCTGCCGGATTCTGCTTGGATTTGGCATCGCCGGGTCCTCTACATTGAATGTACAGAGCCGACGGCATATCCGATTATTGGCCGCGACTTTTGTGCAAATCTGCGCCAAGCACCGCGGTCCTGCAATTCAAAATGCAGACGGATTTTGGACGCCATTTTGACATATGCTGTGTGGACTTGGCCTTAGACTGTTAGTTCAGTTATGGACAATCGAGACAAACATGAAAGGTGGTGACAACATCAACTATCAGCCGGAAACTCAAAGCATCATCTTCTGTTTCACTCACAATAACTTTCACTGTTGAGGAGACATGAAACCATTGTACTCTGATGTGGTTATTACTGACCGTTGAGCCCAAGCCGGGCGCTGCCAAACGAGATAAGCCCTGTGCACAGAACGTTCAGTCATTATCAGGACGATCGTCTTGTTCCAGCAAGAAAGGACACCAGAATATTATAGTGTTCGTCTTCTGAGACCTCAACGTGGCACTGGCATCTTATCGCATTAACTTAAAGGGGCATTTAAAGGATTTGTCCGCCTTTTTTATTGCTTCAATGTATCTGAATAAAAAAAATAAAAAAAAAACTTAGTGAATAGTCCTGATTTAAAATCTTCCCCCATTTTGGGTATATACTGTAGCTCATATGCAGATCTATGTGTATCCATGGTTACAGACTACAAACAAACCCTAACTGATAAAATTGAGGAAGTTATATATATTTTGTATCAATACTTTTTGCTTCATTGGAGGGCAACTTACTGAAGTGCTCTGTCTGCAATGCAGTCTAGGCAATTTTGCCTGCGTCTCCTCAGCTAAGTGTCATCCCCCAGTCTATGGTCGGCCAGGTGGTTTGCTTTTGTTTATATTTTTATACTTATTTATCTCAAAGTTTAGTTTTTAACCAGTTCCTGATCAGACCGTCCCCATTATCCCTTTCCAGACCAGACCGTCCCCATTCCCCCTTTCCTGACCAGACCATCCCCATTCCCCCTTTCCTGACCAGGCTGTCCCCATTCCCCCTTTCCTGACCAGGCCATCCCCATTCCCTCTTTCCTGACCAGGCCGTCCCCATTCTCCATTTCCTGCCCAGACCATCCCCATTCCCCCTTTCCTGACCAGACCGTCCCCATTCCCCCTTTCCTGACCAGGCCGTGCCCATTCCCCCTGTCCTGACCAGACCCTCCCCAATTACATCCTTTACTGTCCCAGACCTTCTCATTCCCTCCCTTTCCTGACCAGGCCGTCCCCATTCCCTCTTTCCTGACAGAAGTCCCAATATCCCTTTTCCTGAAGACCCTCCCCATTCCCCCTTTCCTGACCAGCCCATCCCCATTCCCCCTTTCCTGACCAGACCGTCCCCATTCCCCTTTTCCTGACCAGACCGTCCCCATTCCCCTTTTCCTGACCAGCCCATCCCTATTCCTCCTTTCCTGACCAGACCGTCCCCATTCCCTCTTTCCTGACCAGACCGTCCCCATTTCCTCTTTCCTGACCAGACTGCCCCCATTCCCTCTTTCCTGACCAGCTGCCCATTCCGCCTTTCCTGATCAGACCATCCCCATTCCCCCTTTTCTGACCAGGCCACCCCCATTCCCGCTTTCCTGATCAGACCGTCCCCATACCTCCTTTCCTCACCAGGCCGTCCCCATTCCCCTTTCCTGTCCAGGCCATTCCCCTTTAAATTTTCCTGATCAGACAGTCCCCATTCCCCCTTTCCTGATCAGACCATCCCCATTACTCCTTTCCTGATCAGACCGTCCCCATTCCTCCTTTCCTGACCAGGTCGCCCCCATTCTCCCTTTCCTGACCAGACCGTCCCCATTCCCCTTTTCCTGACCAGACTGTCCCCATTCTCTCTTTCCTGACCAGACCATCCCCATTCCCCCTTTCCTGACCAGGCTGTCCCCATTCCCCTTTTCCTGACCAGGCCACCCCCATTCTCTCTTTCCTGACCAGACCATCCCCATTCCCCCATTCTCTCTTTCCTGACCAGGCCATTCCCATTCCTCCTTTCCTGACCAGGCCGCCCCAATTCTCTCTTTCCTGACTAGGCCATTCCCATTCCTCCTTTCCTGACCAGACCATCCCCATTCCCCCTTTCCAGACCAGACCGTCCCCATTCCCACTTTCCTGACCAGGCCGTTCTCATTCCACCTATCCTGACCAGGTCATCCCCATTACCCCTTTCCTGACCAGACCGTCCCCATTCCCCCTTTCCTGACCAGGCCATCCCCATTCCCCCTTTCCTGACCAGGCCGTACCCAGTCACCCTTTCCTGACCAGCCCGTCCCCATTCCCCCTTTCCTGACCAGACCGTCCCCATTCCCCCTTTCCTGACCAGACCGTCCCCATTCCCCCTTTCCTGACCAGACCATCCCCATTCCCCCTTTCCTGACCAGACCGTCCCCATTCCCCCTTTCCTGACCAGACCATCCCCATTCCCCCTTTCCTGACCAGGCCTTCCCCATTCCCCCTTTCCTGACCAACCCGTCCCCATTCCCCTGTCCTGACCAGACCGTCCCTATTCCCCCTTTCCTGACCAGGCCTTCCCCATTCCCCCTTTCCTGACCAGGCCGTCCCCATTCCCTCTTTCATGACAGACGTCACAATTCCCCTCTTTCTATGACCAGGCTGTCCCCATTCCCCCATTCCTGACCAGGCCTACCCCATTCTCTCTTTCCTGACCAGGCTGTCCCCATTCCCCCTTTCCTGACCACGCTCCTTTTCCTTAGTACACGCCGCTTTGGACGCTTCTCCACACTCAATTATTCCACTAATTTTCCATTATACGTAAGACTTTATATTTATGGCATTTTTACATTACTCTTTTTTTAAATTAAGAATATGAAGAGAAATTTTAAAAAGTCTGTTTTTCCACATTATTTTTATTTATTTTTTTAACAGTAAAACTGACACTAAAATATACATGGTAGAAACCTGATGGGCCCATTGTAATTAATAGGGCCCACGGGGCGCTGTGGGTGCCCCTTGTGAAGCAGATACCATGGCTTCTGTTTTCACCTCTTCTCTGGAGATTCCGATCGGAACATTCTACGTAGATGTGAACCAAGTTTTGAAACTGTGTAATTTTTCCATCGCAAACGTTTACATATAGGTGATACAAAGCTTGAGGATCCTCAGGGGTGGGGCTAAAAGTTGCAGTTTGGGCTGTTTCTGTTTTTTTAATAACCTTTTTTTTATTATTATTATTATTATTATTATTATTATTATTATTATTATTATTATAATTTTATATATTGTGACCCATCAGGTCCAAAAAAAATCTTTTTTTTTTTTACCCTATACAAAACCTATAGGTCCCATCCCATGGGACCTATAGGATGGCCCATAGGTTTTTTTAAGTGTTTGCAGGGTCAGGCTCCTGCCAGGACCGCCCTTATCGGGGTGATTTTCCTGATTTGTCCTTCAGGTTAGGGTCTAATAGTCCCTTTAATTGAGGGCCTTAATAGGGATATATCATTTTTGTGTCCCGTACTTTCCCACTGGTGAGCTTTCACTTTTTTAAGTGTTTTGTTTTTTCACTCATTGGTTATATACCCTGGAGGGCGTTGTAGCTTTTGTTATTTTATGTATTTATTCATTAAAAGTTAAGTTTTATAGCCATTTATTCCTCTTTGTGGTTTTGATGATGTATTCACCCCAGTCTCAGGGGAAAAGAACCCCCAGTACAAAGCTGAGTCTGATAAGACCCAGACACATCTGTAACTACCAAGTCACAGCGGTCATGTGATCGCCGGCATCAGGAAGCAGGAGGCCTGGAGGCTTCCTGTTTTTCCGCTCACACAGCATTCGTTGAGCGCTGTATATACAACGATCGGGAAGGCAAAGACTTCTGGGTGGAGTTTCGGTTAACACTATCTGCCAGCTCTCCACCCGCCCAGCTTCACAATTAGATCCTCCGGGTAAAGTTAGATGTCGACCACCTATATGCTTATAGTCAACGGGTGGTCGGCGTCTAGTGGTCACCACCAAGCAGAAGTTGCCATTTTCTTAACCTCATTCATAGTGCAAGATAGTCTATTCCATGGTTATCATGGGACAGGTGCAAAACTAGAATTCATCGGGCCCCATAGCAAAATGAGTTTGGGCTCCACCTTCTAATGACAATAACCTAAAACAGCAGCATAAATTGCACAAATTGATAGGTATAAATAATACCACCACATATCAGGGAACCCACATAGTAGAGCTGGAGAGTAGAAAGCCATAAACTACTTGTTCCCTACAAAAAGGAACAATGTTCTTGCACCTGAGTGTTCCCCTTCACAGTTACGCCCATGTCATGAGGGTGATCTATTTTTCGAAAAACATAGCTTATCTCATTGAACAGCGCCACACTGATCCGTTGGCTGCTCCTGGTATTGCAGCTAATATCCATTTAAAGAGAACCTGTGACACTGAACATGCTATCTGATCTGCCCCATGTTATAGAGCAGGAGGAGCTGAGGACAAGCTATCTGATCTGAGGCCCCTTGTTATAGAGCAGGAGGAGCTGAGGACAAAGCTATCTGATCTGTGGCCCCATGTTATAGAGCAGGGGGAGCTGAGGACATGCTATCTGATCTGTGGCCCCATGTTATAGAGCAGGAGGAGCTGAGGACATGCTATTTGATCTGTGGCCCCCTGTTATATAGCAGGAGGAGATGAGGACATGCTATCTGATCTTCTGCCCCATGTTATAGAGCAGGAGGAGCTGAGGACATGCTATCTGATCTGCGGCCCCAAGTTAAAAGAGCAGGAGGGGCTGAGGACATTTCTATCTGAATCTGTGGCCCCATGTTAAAAGAGCAGGAAAGGGGCTGAGGACATGCTATTTTATCTGTGGCCCCAAGTTATATACGAGGAGCTAGGAAAAGCAAACTGATCTTGGCCCCATGTTAAAAGCAGGGGGAGCTGAGGACATGCTATCTGATCTGCCCCATGTTATAGAGCAGGGGATGAGGAATGCTTCTGAT
>JAODAL010024591.1:0-60267 GCA_025379985.1 Phyllomedusa bahiana | reverse complement strand
CTTGGGTGTTAGGCGCAGCATTTGCCACTTTAGCTGGCCCCGCATGAGGGGCGGGCCCAATTGGCGGGGGGTGTGGGCAGGGGGTGGGCGTTCCGGGGCGGGACGCGCGCGCTCGAAAACTTGGGGCATGTACGATGGCGAGTCGGCAAAGCGAGGCGCAGTGAGCGTCGGCAGCTCCGACAAGCAGACCGGGTTTTTTTTTGGTCTAAATGCTCCGGCGGGGGCAAAGTGCAGTGAGAACGGAACATGGAGGAAACATAGAAAAATCGCTACACAAATCTCGGCGCTCGCCCCGTGCGGCAGGTTGTTTCCGAAAAAAATCCCTTTTAAAGGGGGAAAACATTTATAGAAAAAGAGCTCAACCTCCAAAAAAAAAAATACAAAAAAAAAACATTTTCCAAAAATCTTAACGGCGCATATCCGAAATTTTGGGATATTGGAAATTGCGGGAAAATACAGAATTCAAATTTTGAAACCTATTTCATTGGGTCGGCAAAAACCCGGCCAATCAAATAGGAGCGCAGTGAACCCATTTACCCTATGGAGTATTATTGAAAATAGAATCAAGGGGGGGACATTAAAAAAATACAGTAAAATGCGGGAAAGAGCTGTTTGGCTGAGCAGCGGGGGCTTGGTCCCTGGCCAATCGAATGGGCGACAAAGTCCATTTTACCCTATGGGAAAAATTTGGGCCAATCAAAAATCAAAGGCGGGACAGTTCAAAATACGTAAGAAACAGAAAAGGCTGAAGGTGTGTAGCGGGGGTTTGGAAATTTACCAGCCAATAAGCGCGACTCTTCTCCCATTGTAGTCTAGGGGAAGATTGGCAATCCCCAATTGGGCTCTCAGCGCCGGGGGCCATGGGATAAAAAAAAAAAATAATTTTTATTGTTGTACAATATTTCAAAAAAGAGTGAAGCCTTCATAAATATAAATCAATTAAATCCCGAAAACGCATTTGTCGCCGGGGACCGGGCTAATAAGGAAATTGCCAAAAGAGAGAATTGCCGGGGAAATAAGTAAATTCAATTGTGTAAGTTTCTATTTGGCGGAGAAAGCCACCCAAACAAATAGGAGGGGCAAAGACCATTATATCCTATGGAAAGTTTTGGGCCAATTAGAAAAGGAGCGACAGTGGCCCTTTTAACCCATGAAGGGGGTATTAACCCAAACAAATAGGGCGACAAAGTCCCATTTTACCTTGGAGAAGTTTGGACCAATCAAAATCAAAAGGGGGGACAGTTCAAAAAATACAGTAAAAAGACGAAAGATTTGATTGGCTGAGCTGGGGGGCTGGCTATCTCGGGGCCAAAAGAGTGCGAGTACTTCTCATTGTAGTTATGGAGAGTCGGGCAATGAATCTCGGGCTCCGCCGGCGCTGGGGTGTTAATAAAAAAATCATTTTTTTTAAGTGTAAAATATTATCAGATAAAGCGCTGAAACCTTTTAAAAATACATCGTTAAAACCCGCCGCGTTTGTCGCCGGGACGGCGCACATAGGGGGAATTTCAATAGAGAGAATTTTCCGGGGAAAAACGTAATTCAAATTTTTTAAGCCTTTCTGATTGGTGGCATAAACCCCCAATAGAATAGTCGACAGTGGGGCCCATTATATCCCATGGAGGAGCTTGACCCAAACAGAATGGAGCGACAGTGGCCCATTCTAAGCTAGGAGAAATATTTACCAAAATATTCAAAGGCGGGACAGTTCAAAATAAGAAAAAGGCAGAAACGAGCTCATTGGGTTTAAGCGGGGGGGTTCGTCCCGCTTGCCAATCAAGCGCGAGTACTCTCTATAGAGTTTTGGGGAAAAAAAATTCCGAGGGCTCGTGATTGGGTAAGTTAAAAGCCGGGTTATTTGAACCCAATGGGGGGAGCGAGCGACAATCCTATGGGTTTTCTAATGCAAAATTTAAATAACATTGTACATGGCCGAAATCAAATGATAAAACGCCGAAAATTTTCCCCATGTGTATCTAAAATTTTAATAATAATATGGGGGAAAAGTAAAAAAAGAGATAATTAATTCAGAAAAAATCATGTTATTGTCATTATTTTCGTTAGCCAAGGATCAATTGGTATGGGTGCAACGAAAATAAGGAAATAAACATGATTTTTTTGAATTAAATATTTTTTTTTTTAACTTTACCCCCATATTATTATTCATTAGATACACATCGGACAACTTTGGCGAGTATAATCATTGAGTTTCGGCCATGTACATGTTTATTCGATGCATTAGAAAACCCATAGGAGCGTTGCTCTCTCTCCCATTTGTTCAAATAACAGCGGATCTTTTAACTTAGCCAATCACATAGCTCGCTCGGAAATTTCTTTTCCCCATAGAACTCTATGAGAAAGTAGCTCACGCTCTGATTGCTTAAGCTGACGAGCCACCCCTCCGCTTCAACAATCATGCTCGTTTCTCTGCCTTTTTAACTGTATTTTTTTGAACTGACCCGCCTTTGAATATGATTGGTCATATTCTCCAAAGCTTAGAATGGGCCACTTGTCGCTCCTATTCAAATGGTCAATACTCTCCATAGGATATAATGGTCCACTGTCGCTCCTATTCCTGATAGGCAGGTTATTGCCGAACCAATCAGAAGAGCGAAAACAACAATTATGAATTACTGGAAATTTCCCGGCAATTCTCTCTAATCAATTCCCTATGTAGGCGCCGTCTCGGCGACAAACGCGTTGGTTCGGGAGCTTGTTAACTGATTATTTTATTATATGAAGGTTTCTGCGCTTTATCTGCTAATTTTTTTACACTAATAAAAATTATTTTTTTCATCATACTCTATGCCGCACGCGCTGACACCGAGATTTCAGTGCGCCGATCTCTCCATAGACTACAATGGGGAGAAGTAGCTTGCGCTCTGAATGCCGAGATAGCCAAGCCCCCCGCTAGCATCAGAATCCGAGCCTTTTCTGTCTTTTTACTGTATTTTGAACTGTCCCGCCTATTGATTTTGACTTGTCCAAACTCTCCATAAGATATAATGGGAACTTGTCCGCTCCTATTCTGATTGGTTAATACTCCTTCATAGGTTAGAATGGGCCACTGTCGCTCCTATTCTATTGGTCCAAACTTCTCCATAGGATATAATGGACTTTGCCCGCTCCTATTCTGATTGGTTAATACCCTTCATGGGTTTAGAATGGGCCACTGTCGCTCCTATTCTGATTGGTCCAAACTTTTCCATAGGATATAATGGGACTTTGTCGCTCCAAATTCTAAATTGGTTTATAGTCCTTCTTAGGTTATAATGGGCCGCTGTCGCTCCTATTCTGATTGTTCCAAACTTCTCCATATGATATACTGGGTCTTTGTCGCTCCTCTTCTGATTGGCGGGCTTCTGCCGACCAATGAAAAATAGCTTACACAATTTGAATTACAGTATTTCCCCGGGCAATTCTCTCTATTGCAATGCCTTATGTAGCGCCGGCCCTGGGCGACAAACGTGTTGTTAGGGATTTAATTGAATTTATATTTATAGAAGGTTTCAGCTCTTTTTCGGAAAAATATTGTACAACTAATAAAAATAATTTTTTATTCATCTCCATGCCGCACGGCGCTGGGGCGCCGAGATTGCATTTGCGCCGATCTCTCCATAACTACAATGGGAGAAGTAGCTCGCGTTCTGTTTGGGCCCGGGGTTTTAGCCAAGCCCCCGCTAGATCAGCCAATCAGCTCTATTCTGCCTTTTTATTGTATTTTGAACTGTCCCGCCTTTGATTCTGATTGGTCAATAGTTCTCCATAGGTTTTATTGGGTCTCTGTCGCTCCTATTCTGATTGGTCAATAGTTCTCCATAGGATATAATGGGTCTCTGTCGCTCCTATTCTGATTGACTTCGATAGCCGAGCCCCCGCTAGCTCAACCAATCAGCTCTTTTCTGCATTTTTACTGTATTTTGAACTATCCCGCCTTTGATTCTGATTGGTCAATAGTTTTCCATAGGTTTTAATGGTTCACTGTCGCTCCTATTTTGATTGGCCGGTTCTGCCGACCAATGAGAATTTTTTTTCCCAGAATTTAAAATTACTGTATTTCCTGGCAATTTCCAATATCCTAATTCTTGAATTTAGGATATTTGGAAATGATTTGTTTTATGTATTTTTTTTTTTTTGAGGTTTCAGCTCTTTTCTGAGAATGTTGAACGCCTTTATAAAGGCGATTTTTGATTCATACTCCGCACCGACATGTGGAATGATTTCTCGCTGTTTTCCAGCCTGGCTCGCATCGGAACAGATTTTCGGCGCAGTCCAGCACAGCGCCTAAGTCCCCGAACTGCACCCCACACACTGGCGAGGCGCGGCGGACTTTTCCCCGCATGTATGAGTGCGCTACCTCCGGCGACGAATCTTTGGCGCAGCCCCGCACTGTGCCTCAGTCCCCGCACTGCGCCCCACACAATGGCGAGGCACGGCGGACTTTTACCCGCATGTATGAGTGCACTAGCTCGGGTGGCGAATCTCAAGCGCAGCGCCGCACTGCGCCAAAGTCCCGCACTGCACCTAACACACTGGCGAGGTGCGGCGGACTTTACATGGAATGTATGAGTGCGCCCCGGCCCCGACATAAATCAGATTTCGTCGGAAAACTGGTGGAAAAGCGCGCCCCGACCCGGCGAGCTTCATACATGTCGCCCATTGTGTTATACATATTTGATAGTAAAGTATGCATTTAGTCAGTGGTGCGAAGGCCGCCAAATTAATCCATATAACATTTAAAAACTCTTATTGCAGTCCGTGCGTCTGTTTGCCGCAAAGAGCTCAGTTGTACGCATATTGTGTTATGCATATTTGATAGTAAATTACACCTGTAGTCAGTGGTGCGAAGGCCGCCATATTAATCCATATGACATTTAAATACTCTTATTGCAGTCCGTGCGTCTGTTTGGCACATAGAGCTCAGTTGTACGCAAATTGTGTTCTACATATTTCCTAGTAAATTGCACCTGTAGTCAGTTGTGCGAAGGCCGCCATATTAATACATATAACATTTAAATACTCTTTTTACAGTCCGTGCGTCTGGTTGGCGCAAAAGCTCATTGTACCATATTGTGTTATAAATATTGGATAGCAAATTACGCCTGTAGTCAGGGGTGCGAAGGCCGCCAATATTAATCCATATAACATTTAAATACTCTTATTGAAAGTCCGGCGTCTGTTTGGTGCATAGAGCTCAGTTGTACGCATATTGTGTTATACATATTTGATAGTAAATTACACCTGAAAGCCCATGGTGCAAAGACCGCCATATTAATCCATATAACTTTTTAAATACTCTTATTGCAGTCCGTTCGATGTTTGGCGCAGAGAGCTCAGTTGACCATATTTTTTTAAACATATTTGATAGTAAATTACGCCTGTTGTCAGTGGTGCGAAGGCCGCCATATTAATCCATATAAAATTTAAATACTCTTATTGCAGTCCGTGCGTCTGTTTGGCGCAAAGAGCTCAGTTGTACGCAAATTGTATTATACATATTTCCTAGTAAATTGCGTTTGTAGTCAATGGTGAGAAGGCCGACATATTAATCCATATAACTTTTTAATACTTCTATTTCACTCAGTGCGCCTCAGTTTGGCGCTAATCGTGCATTTGTACGATAGTTTGTTGAAAACTATCAATTTCTAGTCCTACTGGGCAGTTGTAAATCTCGGGGACTGAAGGAAGGACACTGTTGATTTTGTGCTACGGTTCTTCCACCAGACCGCATTTCACAGATATTTGATAGAAACAATTCTGTTTCTAATCCTAGTTGGCTGTTGGAAATTAGAGGGATTTAAGAATAGCTGTGATTTGCCATATTTCAATATGAGACTGTCAAAAACTCTTCCATACCTTTTACATTTTTATATTTCTGAACATGTACCGAACTGCAGGTGGTAAGCGAGCAAAGAAGGGTGTAGGACATGGAGGTAGAGGTACGAGAGAAGGTGCTCCTTCCAATGCTGGCAACAACACGCAAGCCAGCGGATCGTCCATTGGGTCGGTGCCCTGTGAATCTCAGTAACGAACAGCATCGCCAACCTGTTCTTCAGGGCTTAATGCAACCTGCATCCGGCAGTCTTACCTCCTCGTCCATTCAGTCACGGCCACAAATGTCGTCATCATCATCGTCAGCATCCATCCAACATGAAGCGAAGGCAGCCCAAATGTCAACTCATGTACCCACCCCTGTGGATAATCCATTTTCTGAAGACCTCTTTGATGACAAAATGCAGTTGGGGTCAGAAGGCATTTCAAAGATCAAGAGGCCATAGAGGATGATTTTGCCTGCTCTGACACCCAATCGCTGATGCCATCAGAGGAGGAGAAGGAAGCCGGTCAATCGGTAAAAATCCCAAGCAGTCGGCAATGCCTTGCAGTGCCTGTTTCTTGTAGCCTGCCGCTCCAGGATGTAGAATATCAGGACGAGGAAGTCACCTGTGTTGATGATGATGATGATGACGACATTGCGGATCCAACATGGTCTTTTCAGCAGAATTTGCTTGTGAGCGCTTCATCACTGGAAGAGGAGGAAGAAGATGGGGTAGTGTCAGTACAGGTCCTGCCTCAAAAAGGTCACACAAGTCCGCTGAGATTATTCCGCCAGCCATGATCAGCGGAAACACCGCTCCTCGCTTATCGCCATCGAAAAGGTCCAAGATCAAGCCTCTGATTCACCCAGAAATGTCATATGCCGCTTTTGCTGTAAATGTATCAGTAGAGGGCAAATCTTAGGTGTTTAACCACCACCAACATGTCTAGTCACATGCAGCGAATGCAGGAGTTAAAATGGAGGGAACAATTGGCGGAAAAAGGCCACAACGATCCCGGGCTTCCAACCACTGTCAAACCCTCTGTCTCCGCCTCCTCCGCCACTTCCAAGACCAAGCGTTCCTCAGCTGCCCATGTCTCTCAGCTTCAAGATCAAGGATCAGCCTCCGCTTCAGCCTCCACCTTCACCCGAGTACCACCAGCACCACCAGAGACACAGCCTACCCCTTCTCCTTCCACCAGTTTGACGACCTGCACGCCGTACAGCGGCTAGTTTAGAAGCCAGCCTTCTGTCTACCAGGTTTTGGAGCAGAAGAAACACTTTAACCCAAACCACCCCAAAGCCAAAAGCCTGAATGTCAGCATTGCCAGGCTTTTGGTCTTGGAAATGTTGCCTTTCCGTCTGATGGATACAGATGGGTTCCACCACATCATGGCCCTTGCCTGCCCCCAATACCAGATGCCAAGCAGGCATTTCTTTTCCAGAAAAGCTGTCCCTGCCCTGGCAAGCCACATGTCATCTAAAATTTAAAGCGCGTTGTCTGCATCTGTGTCCGGCAAAGTCCACTTCACCACCGATACATGGACTAGTAAGCACGGCCAAGGCCGCTATATCTCTATTACAGCTCACTGGATGAGCTGGGTGGATGTCTCTGGTGGTGACGGTGGCTCTCAGGCTCGGCGCACGCTCTTCAAAACCGCAGGGATGATGCAGGGTTCATTCTCCCAAGGAAAGCATCACGTGCCCAGAGAAACCAGGCCGTGTTGAAATTAATCTGTATTGGAGACCATCAACACACAGGTCAGGAGCTGTGGACGACTCTTCGCAAGGAGACCGAGTGCTGGCTGGGTGACAAGAACCTTGTGCCAGGCAAGGTGGTGTGCGATAACGGGCGAAATCTGCTGGCCGTCCTTAAGATCAGTAGGCTGGAGCACATCCCTTGCCTGGCACATGTCATGAACCTTGTCGTACAGAAATTTCTAAAGCGCTACCCGGGTCTGGACTGCCTGCTGAGGAAGGCTCGAGGTCTGAGCTCATACTTCCGCCGTTCGCACCCTGCTTCGTCCCGGCTGGCTGCGTTACAGCGTCAGCTCAGCCTCTCCGTAAACCGTCTCATTGTTGACGTGGCAACACGCTGGAATTCCACCCTATAAAATCCCCCGCGATTGTGGGAGCACACAATGCCATTACGCAGTACAAAGTGACACATGGCCTGACAAGCAGCGGTGCGGACCTCGGGGTGTTGAGCCACCGAGAGTGGAGGCGGGTGAAAGAGCTCTGCACCATCCTTGCCAGTTTTGAAGAAGCCACCAAAATGGTCAGTGCGGATAATGCCCTTGTCAGCATGAGCATTGTGGTGATCTTAGTTCTGGAACAATCGTTGGACTCTCTGAAACAGCAGGTCCCACCAGCAACGGAGGAGGAGACGGACACAGATGCGGACACGGAGCCTTTCTCTCAGTCGAATCCAGAAGGCCTGACAGTTTCACATATTTATCGGTCTTCATTAGGCGGTGGCTCGGGGTCCAGGGCTGGTGCAAGGCGGTGCCTCAGCTCTCAGGGTGCATCATCTGAGGCAAGTCAGGGTTGTATTGAAGCTGAGGCGAAGGAAGCGGAGAAGGAGGTATTCCTGGATACTGACGTTACCTGATGTCCCTGCCTTGGAAAGAGGTTGGCACGGATTTGAGGTGGAGGAAGAAGATGAGGAAGATCAGTTTGCTAGTGCCCCTCGACCCAGAGGCTTTGGAAATCAAGGCTCCATCTCTCACATGAGTGCTTGGATGCTCCATTTCCTCCAACATGATCCTCACATTAAGGCCATCAAAATGAACAACAGTTAATGGGTGGCCACCCTCCTCGATCTTTGGTACAAAGCGAAACTCAGCACTTTCCTTCCACCCACCCAAATAGAGAATAAAATGCAGGAGTTTGAGACCGTGCTGAGTGATCAACTGGAGACATCTGTTGCGTCTGCTTCACGTTCTTCAAATGTCATGGTGGAACAACGTGACAGCAGTAGAGTGCCAAGTAGCCGCAGCAGCAGGCATTGTGGCAGAAGCCTAATGGGTGACCTCTGGCAATCCTTATTTTTCACCTCACCAACGCATGTAATGCAGGGCACACATACAACACACAGAGACCGGCTTAAGATCATGGTGCACGACTATCTGCGTCTCAACACCGATGTTTTTGGGTATCCAAAATGGATGAATGGCCCGAGCTCGCTCGCCACGCCATAGAGGTGTTGTCCTCCCCAGCAGCCAGCGTCATATCTGAGCGGACCTTCAGCACAGCTGGAGGAGTCATTACAGACAAACACATCCGACTTTCCACTGATAATGTGGATCGTTTGACTTTCATCAAGATGAATCAGGCGTGGATCTCTGATGTTGTGGCCCCAATTGCCGAGGTCACCGATTAGTTGCAGGCCTATTTCACATTCCTCTTCAAACATAAATGGTCCTCTTGAAAAAAAAAAAAATAAAATGATCATATCTTACTGTAATTTTTATTCTCAGTTCCCAAAAGGTCATTTTGCTGGTTTTGCAGTGAGGAGACTGTAAAAGACACCAATTGTACACGGTTTCATGAAAAAAACGTATTCCATTTAGTCACTTATTCATTAACATTTTTCGCACTGTCAATGGTTTTGGGGTCATGGTGCTGAAAAATACAACTATAATCAAGGTCTTTTGGAAAATAAATGTGGTTTCTAAGTGGCATTTCTCCCTCACAATTTTTAACAGTGGCTGAGGAGTCATTTTTATAATTTTTGGGTCATGCTGCTGTGAAATGCAGTTATACTCCAGGTCCTAATGTAAAAAATGTGTTTTTTAACAGATATTTTTTCTTCACAATTGTCAACAGTGGCTGAAGGGTCATGTTTTGAATTTTATGGAGCATGGTGCTGTCAAAAACAAGAATAGGTAGGACACTGTTAATGGACACATATTGCAAAATGACTTGTTTTTGCAAGATGTTTAACATAGCTAGCAATCCCTGTAGTGAGACAACCCATTTAATACAATTAAAAAAAAAAGATAAACAAAGACGTGGTGGGATTCCATCCTATTTTAAAAATGTGTTTTCTAGAAATAAACTACTAAAAAAATTGCATGTACAAAAAAGTTGATACAAATATTCCTCTGAATTGTACAAGGGAGGTACAGGAAGGCTTGAACAGTTGTAGTTTATTCAGAGGACATGGAGTATGGAACACATTCGCCACCCCAAGAACAGAGACAATTTCCTCCAGCACGTTGAGTAAAACGAGAAAAAGAAAGTCAAGAGAAAGGGCACCTGGGTGGAACAGTAGTGTCAACCAGCATTTCCAAGTGAAGCTCAATTGGTCCGCACTCATAAGGAGGGTCAAGCGCTCTCGTAGAGGCAGAAATTTCTCAAACGCTACCCAGGTCTTGACTGTGTACTGAGGAAGGCTGGAGGTCTTAGCTCACACTTCCGCTTCCGCACTCTGCTTCAGCACGACTGTTTTCGTTGCTGCGTCATAAGGGCATTTTTGCCGTGTTAATAGATGACGGACGCCAGCCCTGGCTCTCACCGCATCGACAAAACACAAATATAAAATAACAAATACAAAGTTTAAAATAGTAGCAATAATACCTGCATGAAAGCAAGTGTGCATCCCCGTCACTCACTAGAAAATATACATTATACGGCCTGGGTTATATTAAACATACCCCATAATATCAAACAACATGTAACAATATTATATACACCTGACCTGAAAGTAAACCAGTGTAGAATGAGGGTATAGAGAGCATCAAATTGCGCCCCAACGCACGTTTCGCCATGTGCTTCATCCGGGGGTTAGCAACCAAATGCCATTGCCAGTATATAAAGGGATCACCAATGAAGGAAAAACCTACTAGAAGCAGAAATGTCTATTCAAAAACTGTGTCTTAAAGGGCAAGTACGTCCTAAAAATAAAGGCACATATTAACCGAAATATGCTACCACCATTGCACGCCGAGCCACCCCCACAAACCGCCCCGCACCCGTAGTCCACCAGCATACCTGCGTCCAGGCCCAGAACACCCCCGTCCCGTCCCGATGGGCAGTCAGACACACCATGCACACGACGCACATAGCGCAGTACACCCAGCAAACCAATTCAAACTATCTAAGGTAGGGGACAGCATCCGAAATACCCTACTAATCCCTTCTCTTACTGGGCTAGTAGGTGTCCCTTAGCGGAGACCCCGCCCCAAAAAGGACGACCCCGCAATGCTCCTCAGCTCTTCCCTACCACTCACCCTATGTAAGTGAAATTAATACCATCAAAAGCCCAGGGCAGAAACAATCGGAGTATTATAGCAATATACCAGTAAAGTACAGAGATATTATCCCCAAAACAGATATAACTTTCCCCAGACGCGTTTCGTCCCAATCTCAGTGACTCTTCAATGGGGTAAAAGATGGGATATACAAAATACTCAAAATTGCACAGTATATATTGCTAGATAAACATGAAAATAGTACATAGTACCTCAGACTGGTGTGTCTCAAGGGATACTACAACAGCTGGTTTTGCCCATGCTTCAGAGCTGGTACGCTTGTCAGGGGCTAAATTGCCTCTCTCCGGATGGGACCACTTTAGTATTAGTGTATCCAATGGCCCATAAACACTATCTGGAGCAGGGGACCTTTATACCTCTAAACTCCTCCCCCATCATCAATTCCTCCGCCCCCCAGTTAGCTATTTTAAACACTAAATACATAGCCACCATATATCTGACCTGAAGCCATTTCAAATGCCGACCGCGGCGTTCTTCGTATGCTAGTGCACAGTGACGTGCGCACCTGCTCGTGCGCATGTCTAGGATAACAAAAGATGTCGCCGCGGTCTCAAGTGCCCTTACTGCGAGTGCGCTGCCCATTCGGGGCTATGGCATCTTAATGCGCATGTCTGGAATACTTCACAGAAAAGAGACACGCTACAGGCACTGCGCTGCGCCGCCCAATCGAGGAAACCACCCCGCACATGCAGGCATCATCTCTCACATATATAACGGCGCCTCTATTAGTGTATGTCTTCTTCCTTATTAACTCCCACAGCGTGTCTAAGGTCTCTACAAACGTGGAAATAAATTTTACATATGTAAAAGTTATAGCAGCAGCAGCCGCAATTATCGCCAAGTAGACCTACAGATTTATCAGACAGATATGGCCCAGATATTACTCTATAGGGGTAGTTTAATGGTCTTATACAGTGCTTAAAAAAGGATTATAGTGTATAAAAATATCACGCATTTAATTATACTGGAGTAGATGGCATAACTGGTAAGATACCAAAAAGGGGGTCCATGTTCGATGTCAGGTGTTAGGTACAATATCAAATGAAAACATAATAGTGGTCACAGGAAACTCACAAAAGACAACGTCTCATTAAGGCCTCTCGGGCTCATACAGTCAAGTTTATAAATCCACTGGGTCTCTCTCTGGAGAATAAGCTTATCCCACATAATCTCCAAAAAATTGGGAATCTCGCAAGAGAACAAAGAGTGACTTTTGATCACTATATTTACTATTTTGCCATAGGCAAACTTAAACTCTATCAGTTCTCTATCTATTAAACACTAAAACGTAACTTTTATTATATCTAACTCTTAACCTCTATACACACTATTTAAAAACCTGATCTCTGTCCTCATCATTTAACCCTTTTTGCTTCTGAAAGAGGGAATAACTCCCTTTCTATCATCAAGCCCTGGTGAACCCCACCTATTAACAGGAGAGCCTTATATCTATAGCAAAGTACTAGCTTCAGTAAGGGATCCCAAGCCAACTACTTGGGCAGTCGTCCCTAATCTCATAGACACAGAACAAATAAGGCCCCCTTGTGACACCGTCTGCAGCAGGTGACACTTGTAGACAGAGGTGAGAGATCACAATTTAAAACGCCCTTCCCTACCTCGCCGCATGTTTCGCCAGCTAACCTGGCTTTATCAAGGCTTAGAGGTCCGATAAAGGCTTAGAGCCTTGATAAAGCCAGGCTCTCCTGTTAATAGGTGGGGTTCCACCAGACTTGATGATAGAAAGGGAGTTATTCCCTCTTTCAGAAGCAAAAAGGGTTTTTAAATGATGAGGATAGAAAATCAGGTTAAATAGTGTGTATAGAGGTTAAGAGTTAGATAAAAATAAAAGTTAAGTTTTAGTGTTTAATAGATAGAGAACTGATAGAGTTTAAGTTTGCCTATGGCAAAATAGTAAATATAGTAAGCTTATCCCAGTCTCCACCCCTTACAGGGAGTGTAACTATATCAATGCCTCTAAAGCACATAGAGTCAGCTTTGCCTCCATGCTTCTCCCAAACATGTCTCGCAATGGGGGAGTCTGCTTGTCTCTTTATGTCTCCTATGTGTTCCCCTATTCTCCTACGAAATTCACGATGGGTTTTTCCCACATAATTCATTCCACAGAGACATGTGGCCATATAGATGACCCCCACTGATAAACAATTGATGAATCTTTTGATATAATATCTAGTATCATCCTTTCCATTCATGAAATATTTACAACTCACGACGTATTGTCAAAATTTACGCGACCCACATCGAAAACACCCATTGGGCTGTCTCCCCAACCAAGTCTCCCTTTGTGGGGGTGCACAGAAATGACTCTTGACTTACCGGTCTCTCAAGCTCCGTCCTTTCCGAAAGGTGATTGCTGGCCTCTCAGGTAATATCTCTCTGATGATCTCATCCTAGGAGAATATTCCAGTATTTTCCAATAATCTCCTGTATTTTACTAGCTTGAGAGTTGTACTCGCCTATAATACATAGATCATTTCTAATTGGACTTAGCATATCATTTTGTGTTGCTTTGGGGACTAGAAGGTCTACGCTATCCTCTTTCAAAGCCATCTGATATGCCTTCTTCAGAGGCATAGTAGGATATCCCTTTACTTTAAATCGGTCTCTCAACTCCCTAGCTTGTTCTTTAAATATAGTGACATCGGAGCAGTTTCTCCTAAGGCGGAGATACTGTCCCCGAGGTATCCCTTTCACAAGGGGCCTCGGGTGACAACTCTCCCACCCGAGGAGACTGTTTGTGGCTGTCTCCTTTCTAAAGACCTTTGTTTTTAAAGTAAAGTCCGATCCCTTCGAGATGGTTACATCCAAGAAGGGTAGTGTATATTCATTCCAGATGGAAGTGAATCTTAGTCCAATCTGATTCTGATTAAGATGCTCAACAAATTCCTCAAATTGCCTTGATCCTCCTTTCCATAAGACAAAAATGTCGTCAATAAATCATGCCCACATGATAATATTGTCATACCAGATGTTATCATCCTCACCAAAGACTATTGTGTTCTCCCACCAGCCCAGGAACATATTTGCGTATGTGGAAGCACTTGGGCTCCCCAACACAGTGCCCCTGAGCTGGTGGTAGATTTTATGATCAAACATGAAAACATTATTTTCCAGTGAGAACCTTAACAGGGACAAGATGAACTCATTATGTCTCTTAAACTGTATCCCTCTTGAGTCAAGGAAATATTGGACAGCCCTCAGTCCTTCTTCATGTGGGATAGATGAGTATAGGGCTTCAACATCTATGCTACAGAGGATCACCTCATGATCCACTATTACCCCTTCTAGTTTTATAAGCAGGTCGGACGTATCCCTGATATACGAGGGTAGAGCTGTAACAAAGTCTCTTAGATTTTTGTCTGCATAAATGCCAAGATTCTGAGTCAGGCTCCCTATCCGTGATACTATGGGTCTACCTTTTAGCGGATCTAACCCTTTATGTATTTTCGGTAGCCCATAGAAAGTTGTCCTCCTCGGGAATTCAGGCACTAGATAGTCATATTCCTGTTTACTTATCAGGTGATCACTTAATGCTTCACCACCTAAAGCCCTGAGTTCTGCCACTAACGTCATTGTTGGATCTTTGCTAAGTATCTGATAACACGTCCTATCGTTGTGACAGTCTCCAAACCATCGTTGGTATTGATTCACCCACCATGATCACATTGTTTACCCCCTTATCGGCATGGTTTTTGATCAAAACTATTGAGGGTATCAGCCTCTAGTTCTTTTTAATGCCTTTCTGCACAGGCTGATTATGTTGTGGGATCCATTACTTTTCATATGCATAGATCTTTTAATCTGAGATAACAATCTCAAGAAACGCAACTATGCAGGAATAAGGTAGGGAAGGAGGCATTTTAGAGCTTTTAGAGATGTGAATGGTCCCCTACCAGTGGGTCTCTCCTCTTCAGCTAGAATGCTCTAGATTAGAGTTCTCTAACCGTGGTATAATCTTGGTTCAATCTCAAGATTTCACATTCTCTCAGATCTCTCTTATGAACAATCCATCGCCCATTTAACTTTCGAAAAATAAGTGGAGATCCTTTCACCCATTCAAACTCTCTGAACTATTTGCATCTCAGAACAAAGGACAGGCCCTACTTTACAGGTCTTTTTCAGTGTCTGAAATATAACTCTTTGTGATAAATTAATACTTCTGTAGGTATCTTTGAGTCTTATCATCCGATTGCCCTCTCTTGTTCCTTAGAGGGGTTATTGTGGGGGTGGTTCTATAAAATGGCCCCCCAGCAGAAGAAGAAGATGAACCAGCAGATACATTCCATGACTTTTTGCTATTCTTCCTGTTCTTTGTCCCTCTTCCTCTCCCTCTTCCACCCCGCCCTGTGGAGAAATATCTCCCTTCAATCTCAGAAGCTCTGCTTCTGAGGAGGCTTATGTCAGTCTTGATCTCCCACGTTTCTAATTATTTTTTTGACTGAAGGAATATGTTCCTTCTATGTCATTTTAAAGTCTGTCAAATCCCTCAGGAAAAGGTTGTGTTTATGCTCTTTAATGTAAGCTTGATGTCTTTGAATCTTGTTACTTAATTCAATCTCTCTGATGTCAAAGTCAGATTCCGCCTTAAATTTTAGTACCAGTTCTGAACGTGCTTTTAAATTTTCTTTGATTTTCTCAAATTTCGTTTTTTCCTCTTCAAGCAATATTTGCATAAATCGGAAAGACGATTCTATTGCTTCCTTTTCCCACTTATTAGGCACTGTCTCTGATCTCAATCTTTCAGCTGGTGCGAGAGTAATCCTTAATCCCCTGGGAACTATTTTTTGTTGCATGTAGTGTTCTAGAGACTGAATTTCCCACCAAGACGACATATATTCCTTGTGGATACGTGTTAGATCTCTGAATGCTATTTTAATTGTGGGTGCATATGTTGGAGAAGCTAATGTCTTTTCTGAAAAAACCTCATGCGCCTCCTGTAACCACTTATCAGAATCCACATTCACAGAGACAAACCCTGCCATCTCATGGACCAAAAAATAATATACAAAATCCAATTTCCTTCAGGGTAGATATAGGAATAACAATAACTCATAGCAAAAATCCAAAATAAATTATATCTTTAACCCTTTAAGCCGAACGCCTGAAAAGTAGTTAATGACCAGAACATTTTTTTAGTTTTTGCCTCCTTGCGTTTCAACAGTTGTAACTTTTTTATTTTTTCAATGACGCAGTTGTATGAGGCCTTGTTTTATTCAACACAAGTTGTACTTTATGGTGGAATAGTTTAAGTTCACTTATAAATAATTGCAGTATTTTTTTTTTAAATTTTTAAAAACTTTTTTTTGTTTTTTTATACTTATTTTTACACCATTCACATTTCACACTTAATAACTTGTTAGATTAATTCTACAGGTTATTACGGTCGTGTGGATACCAAATATGTGTAGGTTTTTTGTGCGTGTAATTTATGCACAATTATTTTTTATTAAATATTTATTTTTATCTTATTATTTATTTTTGTATTTTTTTTTTACACTTTTTATGTTTTTTTAACTTTTTTTTTTTACTCCCATGAAGGGAGAACTGTTTAACATTTTTTTTTTTTTTTTTTTACACTTCGTAATGTATTAGCATATTCATATATGCTAATACATTCTAATCCGTGTCAGTCTGACACAGGCAGTGACTAGGACAGCACAAAGTGCGTCCTAATCACTGGCTTCATACACAGACAGCTCTGGGGCCACGCTAGGTCTCCAGAGCTGACTGTGCAGCCATTCCCCGAGCTCTGTCGGGTGACCGGGTGTTCCGATCACCCGACAGAGCAGGGAGAACCCTTTGATTGCGCTGCGGTAACGCATCGCCGCAATCAAAGGGTTAAAGCAGCGGGTTGCGGAGGTTTCCTCCACTACCCGATGCTCGAGGAGATGCTCTGGGATTGGGGCTGTGTAGTACAGCCCCGATCCCAGCGCAATTGCGGCGCCGGGCGCCGCAAACCCCGATGTCTAAAGACGTCTCTGCAGACGAACGACCCGCACCGGCAGATGTCTAAAGTCGGCGGGCGGTCGTTAACGGGTTAAAACATAACCTTTAATTACATTACTAAAAAATATCGATCAATCTTAAACCAATTCAAACTATCTAAGGTGGGGACAGCATCCGAAATACCCTACTAATCCCTTCTCTTACTGGGCTAGTAGGTGTCCCATAGCGGAGACCCCGCCCCAACAAGGGCGACCCCGCAATGTTCCTCAGCTCTTCCCTACCACTCACCCTATGTAAGTGAAATTAATACCATCAAAAGGCGAGGGCAGAAAAAATCGGAGTATTATAGCAATACACCAGTAAAGTACAGAGATATTACCCCCAAAACAGATATAACTCTCCCCAGTCGCATTTCGTCCCAATCTCAGGGACTCTTCAATGGGGTAAAAGATGGAATATACAAAATACTCAAAATTGCACAGTATACAGTATATTGCTAGATAAACATGAAAATAGTACATAGTACCTCAGACTGGTGTGTCTCAAGGGATACTGCAAGGGCTGGTTTTGCTCATGCTTCAGAGCTGGTATGCTTGTCAGGGGCTAATTTGCCTCTCTCCGGATGGGACCACTTTAGTTTTAGTGTATCTAATGGCCCATAAACACTATCTGGAGCAGAGGCCTTTATACCCCTAAACTCCTCCCCCCATCATCAATTCCTCCGCCCCCCCAGTTAGCTATTTTAAACATTAAATACATAGCCACCATATATCTGACAGGTCAGATATATGGTGGCTATGTATTTAGTGATTAAAATATCAGACAGGTCAGATATATGGTGGCTATGTATTTAGTGTTTAAAATAGCTAACTGGCCTTTTGATGGTATTAATTTCACTTACATAGGGTCAGTGGTAGGGAAGAGCTAAGGAGCATTGCGGGGTCGCCCTTGTTGGGGCGGGTTCTCCGCTAAGGGACACCTACTAGCCCAGTATAAGAGAAGGGATTAGTAGGGTATTTCGGATGCTGTCCCCTACCTTAGATATTTTGAATTGGTTTAAGATTGATCGATATTTTTTAGGAATGTAATTAAAGATTATGTTTTAAAGGAATAATTTATTTTGGATTTTTGTTAAAACAATAATGTACATAAAAAACATGCAAACAAAACCGTGACAAACACCAATAAGTGAAAGTGAATGTGTAAAGTGCAATAGTGCAATAGTCCTAGTGACAAAAATAGTGCTAGTGCTTAAGAAAATGAAAATTAAATATATACCAGGCTCTATTCATAATTAGGTTATGCATAAATTATTATATATATATATATGAAGATTTTTAATTACATAATCAATATATACAAATAAAATTATCATTGTGATAAAAAAAAAAATATTACATAATAAATATGTGCACATTAAATGTATACATAATATATAATATGACATTCCTCATGAATTCAAATTATCAATATCTACATAGTGAACATATGTCCATATAATCAATATATACAAATATAGTTATCATTGTGATTAAAAATTTCTTACACAATAAATATGTGCACATAAAACGTATACATAATATATAACATGAAATTCCTATTACATTTAATTAATCCATATCCACATAGTAAACATATGTCCATACTCAGTAAAAACATATGCAACCTGGTAAGTGCAAATGTGCAATAAATATATACAACCATACCAACATGATCAATATACATTATAAGTGCTAACGTGCAAACAAAATAATCATGTATATAATATATTAAGATCCAAAAAAAAACAATTTTAAATAAAAACTACCACCATTTACAACATAAGTGATACAACTGCATCATAACATTCAATGCAGTAAGAGAAAAAAAATAATAATATTTTTCTCTCTCTCTTATTCCCTCCTTTTCTTTGTCCTTCTGAATATGTCTGTATGTCTGTGAATCCACATTTTCTCACATCTTATTGGTTCTCTCACATTCCTGCTCCCAACCGTGGTATATGTATCCATATAATCATGAAGAAATATCCGCCAATGGCATTATAACTACAAGAAATACAAATATATTAATATAAAATGAAACATTAAAATGCCAGCAAAAATAAAGCAAAGATAGAGAGACATTAATCATAAAGAATAATTACAAAAATGGTGCAAAGTTTAACTGGTCATTCAATCCCATAGGGCATACAGTATTCAATTGTGCAAGAATGGTCTTCCAATTGCCTCCTCGAGAATTGAACAATACCGTATCTATTCCACGGAATCTCAGTAACTTCGCATCACAATTATGATGTTCCTTGAAATGGCGTGGGATGGGATGTAGAACTGTAGGATCCTCTTCCTTTTCTGCTACAACAATACCTAAAATGTGCTCACGGATCCTCCTACGGAACTCCCTAGAAGTCATGCCGATATAAATTAATCCACACAGACAGATAGCAAAATAAATTATCCCCATAGTGGTAAAGGTCTTATCATGGGAAGAATTCCAAAAAGAATCAGCCGTATCAACATTGATACATGCTTTACAGTTACTACAGGGGCAACAACCCCATTTAGGTCCCCTGGAATCGAAAGCTGTCTCTGGGCAAACACCTCTGTAGTAGCTTTTAACAAGCATATCTTTTAGATTCCGTGACCTCTTATAGGTTATACTTGGTCGGTCAGACCGGTAACACCCCAGCATCTCATCTATTCTCAAGGGCTTTATACATCTGATCATTATGTGAATGAAAGGAAGTAATAAATCTCACCTTATCATCATTATTTTTTCTCTTCTGTCTGTCGATTTTAAAGAGGTCCTCTCTTTTAGTGGTCTTTGCCCTTACATATGCATTTTCAATAATTTTATTAGAGTATCCTCTTTCATGAAATCTTTGCTTAAGATCAATCGATTGTTTTTCAAAAAAAACTTTCCAAAGAGCAAATTCTCTTGATTCTCAAAAATTGTCCAACAGGAATACTGTCAATCAGCTTCTTTGGATGAGCCGATGTGGCATGCAGTAATGTATTGGTTGCTGTAGGTTTTCTGAACAAATCTGAAAGAACAAAGCCATTTTCATCAACATTTAACATAATGTCTAGAAAATCCATATCCTTTCTGCCAAACTTGTACGTCAACTTCAAATTAAAGCGGTTTGAGTTCAGTACTTGCATAAAAGATCTTAGTTCTTTAGATGTGCCCTGCCAAATAAATAGCACATCATCTATATACCTTCCCCAATATTGAACCTAGTCAATAAGGGGGACTGGCTCAGTACAGAAGATCATCCTTTCCCACAGCTCCAGAAATACATTAGCATATGAGGGCGCACAAGCTGCCCCCATAGCTGTACCCTGGAGCTGTAGGTAAAAGGTTTCCCGAAACAAGAATAAATTATGGGTTAATACAAACCGCAGCAGAGTAACAATGAAGTTACAAAGATCTTTGTCCAAATCTGACATAAACAGAAAATTACTTACTGCAGCCAGGCTGTCCTCATGTCTGATTGATGTATAAAGTGATTCCACATCATATGTGACAAGAAGCATGTCAGGATCCAGTTGCATATTGTCCATCTTTTGAAGAACATCATTTGTGTCCTTTAAATACGAGGGCAAGGTTTCCACAATAGGCTTTAAGAAATAATCAATAAAACGGCATGCTAGTTCACAAACGCTTCATTGTCCTGAAACAATAGGACGACCAGGTGGACAAATCGGATTTTTATGTATCTTTGGCCACAAATATAAGCATGCAACTTTGGGATGTTCATGTACTAAACATTTACCTTGTTGTACTGTTATGAGACCATTTCCTACAGCATCATCAATGATGGTTATCAATTCTTTTTTGGAATTTCAACGAAGGATTGAAGGCAAGTCTTTTATAACATTGTTGATCACGTAATTGTCGTAAGGCGTCCTTTTCATACATTTGTGTGGGCCAAACCACCACATTCCCGCATTTGTCTGAGGCTTTGAACAAAAAATCTTTCATTTTGCGTAATTCATCAATGGCTTTCCTCTGAGCCATTGCAATTCCCTCGGACACCAGATGAATGGATATTCATGAATTCTTCCGATACTAGTTTAACAAAAAACTCAATGTCAGGACATATGGACAATGACCGATTTTTTTTATTTTATTTAGGCAATAGTGATTTGGGAAACTCACCCTTGAGACATTACATTGTTCACTTTCTAAGGATTCCAATATATGCAGTGCTTCCTGTTCTTCCATTGTAGGACACAGTTGAGATGTGCTCTTTGTATGAACATTTTTTTAAAAAAAACAACTTTCATGCAAAATGATTAAGGTCCTTTATCGCTGTAAAAAGATCAAAATTACATGTTGGAGAAAAGGTAAGGCCAAAACTCAAAACTTCAATTTGTGAATAACTTAATACATGTTGAGAAATGTTAATTACCTCTAATGCAGAGCTTTGTTTTCCCATCTGGTCATCATTACTGACACGTCGCTTCCCCACCGTTTTACGTAAAAAATAAAAATTTCCTCTTTGGATGTCTCCTACTTTCATCATGCATCTGTGATGAGCTAGACTCAGCTCCTGTAGATGCATGGGACGACAATTATGTAGATCTATGAAGCGTGTTTCTTTTTTCCATACGCCATTTATAAACACGATTAAACCCATTTAATACAATTTAAAAAAAATAAATAAACAAAGACGTGGTGGGATTCCATCCTATTTTAAAAATGTGTTTTCTAGAATTAAACTACTAAAAAAAAACTGGCATGTACAATATAGCTGATACAAATATTCCACTGAATTGTACAAGGGAGTTACAGGAATACTTGAACAGATGTAGGTTGTTCAGAGGACATGAAGTATGGAGCACATTCGCCACCACAAGAACAGAGACAATTTCCTCCAGCACATTGAGTAAAATGAGAAAAAGAAAGTCAAGAAAAAGGGCACCTGGGTGGAACAGGAGCGTCAAGCAGCATTTCCAAGTGAAGCTCAATTAGTCCGCACTCACACGGAGGGTCAAGCGCTCTCGTAGAGGCAGAAATTTCTCAAGTGCTACCCAGGTCTTGACTGTGTATTGAGGAAGGCTGGAGGTCCTAGCTCACACTTCCGCTTGCGCAATCTGTTTCAGCATGACTGTTTTCGTTGCTGCGTCTTAAGGACATTTTTGCTGTGTTAATAGATGACGAACACCAGCCCTGGCTCTCACCGCACCCACTGTTACTCCAGCCCTGCAAGCTTAACCTGCGTGATCCATGTTTACAGCCTCACCTGCCTTGATCAGTAATTTCCTCAAACCACTTGACAGTAGAATGCAGGATTTTCAGACAGGCCTCGTTGACCTACTGGGGACATCTGTTTCGTTTGCTTCACATTCTAATGTCACGGTGGAACAATGTCACCAGTAGAAAGGCAAGTACCTCTAGTAGCAGCAGTATTGGAAAACTAGTTGTTTTTAATATAGTTTATTTCTTATTGTGAAATATTATGATGATGGTCCATAAGGGCACCTGTGTGGGGTTTTTGGGTTATGCTGCGTTACAGGATATGGGTAGTCAATGTCCATTTCACTAAAATACTGCTTCAAAGACTACTTATTTCCGGCACTTTTTAATCTGTGGGTCATGCAGGTTTGAGGGTAATGCTGCGGTCCAGGACACGTATAGTCAATGTTCAGTTCAACTAAAATGGTGGTTCAAAGACTCCTTTTTCAGGCACTTTTTAATCTGCGGATCATGTAGGTTTGAGGGTCATGCTGCGATCCAGGGCAGGCATAGTCAAAATCCAGTTCAACTAAAATGATGGTTCAAAGACCCCTTTTTCAGGCACTTTTTAATCTGTGGGTCATGTAGATTTAAGGGTCATGCTGCGGTCCAGGACAGCCATAGTTAATGTTCAGTTCAACTAAAATGGTGGTTTAAAGACTCCTTTTCAGGCACATTTTAATCTGTGGGTCAGACAGGTTTAAGGGTCATGCTGCGGTCCAGGACAGGGATAGTCAATATCCAGTTCAACTAAAATGGTGGTTCAAAGACTCCTTTTTCAGGCACTTTTTAATCTGTGGGTCATGCAGATTTAAGGGTCATGCTGCGGTCCAGGACAGGGATAGTCAATGTCCAGTTCAACTAAAATGGTGGTTCAAAGACTCCTTTTTAGGCACTTTTTAATCTGTGGGTCATGCAGATTTAAGGGTCATGTTGCGGTCCAGAACAGGGATAATCAATGTCCAGTTTAACTAAAATAGTGGTTCAAAGACTCCTTTTTCAGGCACTTTTTAATCTGTGGATCATGTAGATTTAAGGGTCATAGTAAATGTCCAATTCAACTAAGATGGTGGTTCAAAGACTCCTTTTTTCAGACACTTTTTAAGCTGTGGGTCATGTAGTTTTAAGGGTCATGCTGCGGTCCAGGACAGCCATAGTTAATGTTCAGTTCAACTAAAATGGTGGTTTAAAGACTCCTTTTCATGCACATTTTAATCTGTGGGTCAGACAGGTTTAAGGGTCATGCTCCGGTCCAGGACAGGGATAGTCAATATCCAGTTCAACTAAAATGGTGGTTCAAAGACTCCTTTTTTAGGCACTTTTTAATTTGTGGGTCATATAGATTTAAGGGTCATGCTGCGGTCCAGAACAGGGATGATCAATGTCCTGTTCAACTAAAATGGTGGTTCAAAGACTCCTTTTTCCGACACTTTTTAATCTGTGGGTCATGTAGATTTAAGGGTCATGCTGCGGTCCAGGACAGGGATAGTCAATGTCCAGTTCAACTAAAATGGTGGTTGAAAGACTCCTTTTTCCGGCACTTTTTAATCTGTGGGTCATGCAGATTTAAGGGTCATGCTGCGGTCCAGGACAGGGATAGTCAATGTCCAGTTCAACTAAAATGGTGGTTGAAAGACTCCTTTTTCCGTCACTTTTTAATCTTTGGGTCAGACAGATTAAAGGGTCATGCTGCGTTCCAGGACAGGGATAGTCAATGTCCAGTTTAACTAAAATGATGGCTCAAATAATACTGCCTTCTGGCACTTTTTAATTTGTGGGTCATGCAGGTTTAAGGGTCATGCTGTGGTACAGGACAGGGATAGTTAATAGTCTGTGACTTTTTTCTGTGACTCTTGGTGCCTAATTGTCTTGCCTAAGATGTAGTACGTATCCAGTTTACTGTTGTGGAAGTTAATTCCAGCTTCCCCTCCCCTGTGTGGGTGTAAGAATGAAGCTGTTGTTCCTCTCCCATAGACTTCAATGGTCATCGGCGATAATCGACTACTGGATTTCGGATATCGGCATGATAATTGCCGATATCGATTATCGATCCGATAACGATAGTTGACACAATCGCTCATCACTAGTCATGGCTGATCTAATCTGATGCATAAGGCACTGGTGTGTGGAAATCCTGCGCGATCATCTTGACAAAGGTGAGTCTCTTCGCATTTCGGATGGACAAGCGAGTTCTCCTTGGGGTAACTATGGCTCCCGCCGCATTGAACATCCGCTCTGATGCCACACTACTGGACGGGCAGGACAGCTTCACCAGTGCAAACTCGGCAAATTGCGGCCACACATCCAGTTTGGCTGCCCAGTAGTCCAGCTGATCTGAGGTGGCAGAGTGCTGTCCAAGTAGGCCAACATCTGCTGGATCAGGGTCTGTTCTAGGTCCTGATGCTGCTGTTGGTGAGTACTCTCCTCACTAGGCGGGTGAAGGAAGCTGCTCATTAACAACTCCAGACTTAGGTTGCTGCTGATGGAGCTGCTACTGCTCCTACCCCCCCACCTCGCCACAGCAGCCGTGGCAGTGGTACGTGCGCGATGAGGAACCCCTCGGTCAGACCTGAAAGAGGATGGACGATGGCGCACATAGGCAGCGCCCAACTGACGACATAGGATTTCTCTATTGTACACAAGTTTCTCCACCCTATCGACAGGTGGAAAAAGGCACCCATTTTGGACCGGTAGCGAGGGTCCAAGAGGGTGGAGAGCCAGAAGTCATCCCTCTGCCGGATGGTGACTATTCGGCTGTCACTAGCCAGGCAAATCAGCATGCTGCGGGCCATCTGCACAAGTGACTCTGAGGGACTTCCTGCCTCCATCTCCACTGTATACTGCCATGGTGTGTCTGGGTCATCTGCCTCGTCTTCCTCATCTCCCTCTACCTCCTCCGAATGCTCCTGCTCCTCCTCTCCTGTCACCTGAATAGAAAAACCACTCATTTCGTCAGACACTGCTTGTGCTCCAATGTTCTCCTCCTCCTCCAGTTCATGCCCCACTGGACTCATGTGGCCGTGAGATGTAGCCGCCACGTCTCCAGTCCCCTGAATGACGTTATTCATTCCGTAAAAATAACGTGGCCTTCTCAAAGGGCCTAAGCAAATGGCAGGTGTCACGCATGAGCTGCCACTGGCTGACATCAAAATTACACAGGGGAGTGCTCCTGTCCGCTTGGATCATCAAAAAATCATTAATGGCATTTCTCTGTTCATACAGTCGGTCTAACATATGGAGGCTGGAATTCCAACGGGTGGAAGCATCGCATATCTACCTATGTTGGGGGAGGCCGTTCTGCCGTTGCAGCTCAAGGAGAGTGTGCTTGGCTTTGTAAGAATGGATGAATTACATGCACAGTTTCTTGGCCATTTTTAGAATGTCTTGCAGATGGGTGGAAGACTTCAGGAACCTTTTGACAACCAAATAAAACACGTGAGCCATACAGGGCACATGGGTCATCCCTCCACGGTGCAGTGCGGACACCATGTTCCTTCCATTGTCTGTCACCATGGTTCCAATTTGCAGTTGTTGCGGAGAAAGCCACACATTGATTTCTTGTTGCATGACGCGGAGCAGTTCCTCCCCTGTGTGACTTCGTACGCCCAGGCAAACCAGGTGTAAAACTGCGTGACACCACTGTGCCCTGCACATGTGGTATGATGGAGCACCACTGGAGGCTGTAGTGGTGGTGGAGGAGGAGGTGGATATTGGCGCAGGAACAGCAGTTTGACAACGTGGATGAGAAAGTGGCGTCTCCTGTCCAAGTTGCTGGTGTGGTTGGGCAGGAAGCACATTCACCCATAAAGGGCCATAAAGGACATGTACTGTCCCTGACCATAGTTACAGCTCCACACGTCTGTGCTGCCATGCACCTTGGAAGACACCGATAGGCTCATGGACTGCCCACCTTCTCTTCTACATATTTGTGCAGGGCTGGTACTGCCTTTTTCGAAAACAAATTGCGGCTTGGGACTCTCCACCTCGGCTCGGCACAAGCCATTAGTTCTCTGAACGGTGCAGAGTCCACCACTTGTAAATGGAGGGACTGCAGTACCACCAACTTGGACAGGAGCACGGTCAGCTTCTGCACCTTAGGATGGTTGGACGCATACTGCTGTCTCTTGGCAATCGCCTTGGTGAATGACTGCTGGTGCCATGAAGTGGTGAGGAGCATATGGACCGGTAGATGATGGCAAAGTCAAACAGCTCCCTTCAGCAGAGATTTTTGAACCTTGACTGGCTGAAATGGCATGTGTGCCACTGGCTGCTGCTGCTGTTGCTGTGGCAGGATGGACCTCCACATCTGAGTCACATTTCTCCCAGGCCACTGGATGTTAACGCTGCATGTGCTGAGGCAGGGCCGTGGTGTCAACGTTAGCTCCCTGGTCACGCTTCACCTTCTGCCCACAGATTCTACATATACATATGTTCGGCTTCTCCGGTGTCTTAGCAAAAAACTGCCACACGGCTGAGTGACTACTACCACCGCTTCCTCGGTGAGCCTCTGTGCCTCTACTTTCTTGGACCTGCGAAGCGGGTTTTGTACCCCGTGGCCATTTGGCTCCCGACCTCGCACTACTGCCACCCTGCTGACTCACGGCCACACTAGCAAATTGCTGGCTGCACCGCTGCCTGACGCGCAAGCTGACACCCTCTTCTCCCGATGACGATGATGAAGCTCTTGCTACATCCGGCTCTCAAGTGCGATCGGCTACATTGTCATCGATTTGTGTTTGCCCGTCACTGCTTTTCTCCTCAACGGTCTCAGTATGCAGAGCTTGACTGCTTGCAACCTCCTGTGCAGCTTGCAGGTTGGGTGTTTTTTATTTTTTTTCTCTGAATAATGGAGGTCGGTTGACCCAGTGAGAGGCCTGATTGGCTCGATTGAGAGGTAAAGATAGCATAGGACTGCCCAATTTTGAGATCACGTTGAATGTCGAGGGCAGCTTAAACATCTTTTGATCAAAATATGTGAACCGTGAGTCTCAAAGTTTTTTCATGTATGATAGATAGCATAAATGCTTCTTTAGGGATTTCCAGGTTGGACATAGACCCGAAATTTCAACAGTCAAAACAACACTCTGAGCATTCTAGACCATGAAGGATCATAATGAAGCTATTGGATTTTAATGACAAAACCGAGATTCTTAGGGCATTCCGGAGAAGGAAGAATCCGCTAGTTATCAAAGGCTCTACGGTCATCTTATTTGAGGACTTTTTGGCAGAGCTCTCAAAGAAATGACGGAGTTTCAGCAAAATCTGTTCCCAGCTCTATAGAGAGAAAGTGCGTTTCCAATTACAATACTCCGCAGTGCTGAGAGTACAGCATTAGAATGGTCCACCTCTCATTTGTTCATCGGCGAGGAAGCAGAGGCAGAATTGTGCAGACCTCGTCCGCAACGTAGGGAGCGACAAGCCACAGGCGGCTCCTGGGAGCAGGTGACACCCCGGCGATACCCCAAAAGAGCTCTACCTGCTCCGCCAAGCCCCCCTCTGGAACAGCAGAGGGGAAGAAAATCAGTGAGCCCATCTTCGCAGGAGGACTGATCCAAGGACGCAAACAATGCATGCTCTGAGGGACTACGACCATGAACATTCATGGGATGGGTGTCTAACTATTGTGAGTAAAAGGGGAAGGGGGATGAAGAGGGAGAAGGAAAGAGGGAAGGAAAGTGGATTGGTCCATATTCATCTTATATTCCAGTCACCTTAGGAAACGGAGTGCTCCAGATGGCGGTGATTCTATAACGGGTTCTGTTCATTTATTGCATCACTTGTTATGTTGGTAATTTGGGAGCCAAATGTTAATTGTAATTGTTCTGATAATATTGTCATACTCACTGCTGGAGAAAAAAGTGAGGCCTTTTAGCGCATCTCTGCATTTTTTTTTTTTGTCCTTTATCCCCTCCCTTTCTTTCTAGGGCACGTCGGTTTGTTAAGAATTAAGGGTGTAACATGTCCAGAGACTATTTCTACTGAGCATGCATAGATTTCTGTTTGCACGTACCTACTCCTGAGCAACTATAACGCAGGATCCTAACGGGTTGTTCCAAACCATTCCAGAGGCCAAATAATTTTATGGAATATCAAGGGGTTACGTTCCCCAAACAAAAGAATGAGCATTCTTCATCACCTGAAAAGGCTGCACCCTGACATCGTTTTCCTACAGGAGACACACTTGACAACGGAGGACTATGTCAGGATGCAAAAATTGTGGGTGGGGAGGGTAGTGGGGTCCCCGGCGTTCGAGGGGAAGGCGGCAGTACTCACCCTGTTTCACAAGTCCTTCCCAATGTCTCTCCTATCCCACTCACACGATAATGATGGTCGGGAATCAGTGGCTATTTTTTCTCATGGTTGGAAATCCTATAATTTATACAACATATATGGCCCTAACTGCAATCCCAAGAGTTTTTTCAAGAAACTAGGGAAGAGGATTCAGGGGGCACCAAGAGAGTGTGTTATTTTAGGTCGTGATTTGAATGAAATCATTGACCAAGCAGAGAATAGGAGGTACATAAGCGCGATGAATAGTCTGCCGAGACAGTATGCCTCCACACTAAAGGCTTTTGTTGACACTGCAGGGCTACGGGATAGCTGGAGAGAGAGAAATCCAGAGGGGAAGAGAGAGTATTCTTTTTCTCACATGCACACCAGCTGTGGTCCAGATTGGACTACATACTAATGTCGCCGGACCTTCACGCTCGGGCCTTGAGTACTGAACTAATGGCCACGGTCATCTCTGACCACGCACCAGTGATGATTACGTTGGCAGATACCTTCCCAAGAGGATCTGATGTAATCTGGAAATTCCCTTCCAGTCTGACAAGGCTTGAATCCTTCTCCAACCTGCTCAAGGCATGGTGGATGGAGTATCACTTGGACAATAAGGGGCATGAGGATCATATAGACCTATATCATTAATAGACTTGGATCAAAAGCTGCTCTCAAAAAATAAGGGCGACGCTTAGCCCTTTCCTTCCACTTAATGGAAGCCCCCAAAAGGGCTTCAAAAAAGGGAGGGCGGCGGTGGGTAACTTGCGGAAGGTGATTGCTGTGCTGGACAGAGTCAGGTCCAGTCCGGTCCCAGGGGGGGTGGGGCCGGCGTTGGGGGTTAGGTGGGAGAAAAAGGGGCATTTGAAACTTCGTTGGCTGGTGGCGGGCCGGGGGAAAAGGATGGGAAAAAAAATTTTGTGGGGCTTTTTTTTCCAAGGTATGTACATACGCCGATGGCGCAGGTGCCCACAAGGGATTTTTACCCCAGAGATTTAAAAATTGGGTAAGGAAAAGAACAAGGGTGCCCTTTTTACCCCTTTTATTCAATTCGCTTTAAACCCCGTGGCGAAAACCCTTGAGGACCCAGCCACCTTTAGGGGCATCTCAGTAGGGAAAAAGCAAGCAAGAATAGCACTTTTTGCAGATGATATTTTGTTTTTTCCTAGCAGATCCCATAAAACCCTCCCAAAAAATAAAAAATTGATAAAGGGAATTTCGGCTCCTTTTCGGGCTACAGAATAAATTCACAAGGGGGAAATTAGGGGGAGTTAGGTCCCATACTCCAGCAGAGGCTGGGCCCGAGCAGGGGGGAAGAAACAGTTTGCCCCTGGTTATCACGTATTTGGGGGTGAAATAGGCAGTCCCCAGACTGTGTTGAGCGATTATTATCGAAAAAGTTAAAATCGGCACGTTTTTTTTTTTGATGGTTTTTTTAGATACGCAAAAATTTAGGTTAAAATCTGCGTTCCTGTCTTTTTGGCGGCCCAATCAGTTTTGAAAATAGAGCAGGGGGGCTGTGTGTGCGAGTCATGATGAGATGTTATGGTTGCGAGTGGCTGGAAAAAACATGACCCCGTTTTCATAGAACAGCCCTTCCTGTTCTGCCCCAGTGTGTGTCACGTCTCATGGAGTGGGGGGTGCGCTCTGCCTCTGCCACACCTCAGCAAAAGCTCAGCGAAATTTTTCATTTGTTCCAGAGAAGCTATACTTTTAGCTGTGAACATTAGAACTTAGGTAGATTAGAAATTTGCAGATTTTAGGTAGTTAGGCTGAGAATTTTAAAGAAGCATCTACCCCTGTAAAGTCACAGGGGAAGCGGGGGGGGGGGGGGGTGGCGGGGCGAACACAGACAAGCTCTTTAAAGGATAGTGGATATAGTGCAGCCGAGACTTAGTTTAGACATTGCATTGCAATGGCTTTTTATTAACAGTTTTCTGCTGAAAAATTACTTGTATGTTGGCCAGCCTGAACTTATTTTAGGATACAGATCTATTCTAGCAACTGCAGGTCTATTTGTTAGGTGTAAAACTCCACTTTTATTATCCGTATACATTTCAGATATGTGTTTTTTCACTTTTTGCCCAGTCCAGCTTTGTTGATAGGGGCACCTGCACTTAAATTTCAATACAGCAATTTTGTCGTCACTGCAGTGTATGTTTAGTGCAAAAAATACCGTTTATTATCCGTATACATTTCAGATACGTGTTTTTTTACTTTTGGGCAGGCCAGCTTTGTTGATAGAGGCACTTAAATTTCAATACAGCAATTTAGTCGTCACTGCAGGTGTATTTTTATGTGCAAAAAATACGTTTATTATCCGTATACATTTCGATAGGTGTTTTTTTCACTTTTGCCCAGTCCAGCTTTGTTGATAGAGGCACCTTGCACTTAAATTTCAATACAGCAATTTTGTCGTCACCGCAGGTGTATTTTTAGGTGCAAAAAATACCTTTTAATATCTGTATACATTTCAGATAGGTGTTTTTTCACTTTTGGGCAGGCCACTTTGTTGATTAGAGGCACCTTGCACTTACATTTCAATACAGCAATTTTGTCGTCACCGCAGGTTGAAATTTTTAGGTGCAAAAATACCGGTTTATTATCTGTATACATTTCAGATAGGTGTTTTTTCACTTTTGGGCGGGCCAGCTTTGTTGATAGAGGCACCTTGCACTTAAATTTGAATACAGCAATTTTTTTTTGATTTGAGGGATTTGAGAATAGCTGTGATTTGCCGTCTTTTAATAAAGACGTTCCAAAACTTTTCCCATACCCTCTCAAATTTTATCTTTCTGAACATGGAAAGAAATGCAGGTGGTAAGGCGAGCAAAGAGGGGAATAGGACATGGGGGTAGAGGTACGAGAAGGTGCTCCTTCCAGTGCTGGTGACAACACGCAAACCAGTGGATTGTCGGTTGCAGGACCATCAGGCCTGTCATCGCTGGGTCAGGGCCCTGTGAATCTCAATAATGAACAGCGTCGCCAATCTATTCTTTACTGGTTAATGCAACCTGCATCCAGCAGTCTTACCTCATCGCCCTCCCAGTCACGGCCACAAATGTCGTCATCAGCATCATCAGCATCCGTCCAACATGAAGCGAAGACAGCCCAAATGTCAACTCGGTACCCACCACTGTGGATAATCCATTTTCTTTAAGACCCTTTGATGACAAAATGCGGTTGGGGTCAGATGGCATGTTAAAAAGATTCAAAAGGCCAAAGAGGATGATTTTGTCTGCTCTGACGCCCCTTTTTCGATTGCCATCAAGAGGGGGAGAAGGAAGGCGGTCAATCGGCAAAAAATCTCGGGCGGTTGGCAACGCCTTGCAGTCCCTCTTGCTTGTAGCCCGCAGCTCCTGGATACAGAATGTCAGGACGACCAAGTCACCTGTTTTGATGATGATGATGACGACATTGCGGATCCAACGTGGTCTTTTCAGCAGAATTTGCTTGCGAGCGCTTCATCACTGGACGAGGAGGAAGACGATGGGGTAGTTTCAGTACGGGTCCCGCCTCAAAAAGGGAGAGGAAGGTTGCAAAAGTCCGCTGATATGATTCCGCTAGCCACGATCAGCGGAAACACCGCTCCTCGCTTATCGCCATCAAAAAGGTCCAGGACCTCTCAAGCCTGGGCCTTCTTTGAGCAAGCCTCTGATTCACCCAGCGATGTCATATGCCGCCTTTGCCGTCAACGCATAAGTAGAGGCAAGAATCTTAGGTGTTTAACCACCACCAATATGTCTAGTCACATGCAGCGAATGCATGAGTTGAAATGGAGGCAACACTTGGCCAATCCTAGCAGTCAAGGAGGATCTGATAGTGCTTGTAGCACTTTGCGTAGGACAAAGAAGGCAAGGCCAGCATCACTGAAAAAGAAGACTGGAAGTACCAAGAAATCAGTAGAAGCTGCTAACACTGATGACTCTAAAGACACAAGTCAGGCATTATCAGGAGAGACACAGGAAGTAGAAGTGGATGGCAATTTGCAGAGGCAACTTGCTCCATCCCCTCCTCTTCCTATACCTTCTGGAACAGACTTGCCAGTATTTGGGAACAAAGAAAGTTTACCCTCCACAGCCTCAGAGTTGTCCCAGATAGATATCGAGCTCAGTGCAGTTGCAATTTCTCCTCCTGTTGAGATCTATCAACCACAAGCAACAGGAAGGTTGTCCCCACCTATACCCACCCACCAGAAACTTGAAGTGGCCCCAAGTGGCCTTGACGTACCAGAAAACCCTGCAGTGATCGGGCAATCAGTGAGGCTGGAGTTCGATTACTCTGAGGAGGCTCGTGAGGGTCAGCCTCCCTCAAGAAAAGGCAAGAAACCAACAGGCAAAATGCCACTGCGGAAACCCAAGCCCCAGAAGGCTGTTGAAAAGCCTGATGCTCCTCCTGGATCCCCTAGTCCTATGCCTAATGAGCCAGATGATATTCCCATTGCTAAAGGATCTTATACCTACAATATGGATCAGTGGGATGATCCGAATTTTAACCCCTTCTCTTCAGGTGGGAAGATTCAAGATGTACCCCTGCAAGAACCTTCTTCTGAGCCATCTAAACCCATTGTTCAAAGGTCAGAGTCCCCTGCGAAAACACCAGCTACTTTTGAAATAAGTGCTGAGCAGAATGGAGAGAGCAATAAGCCAGCCAAGAAGAAGAAGACCCCACTAAAAACTGACACATTTAGGGTAAAGAAATCACCGAAGCGTTCTCCAGTCACTGAAAATGGCTCGGAGGAGCTTACAATACTCTGCAAGTCCGACACTCCTCCTGTCATAGCTTCCGAAGAACATGCTACTGATGAGGAAAAGCTGGCCTGTTCGGTCAGTAGCCAGAAATGGACTTGCATGGCAGTGGACCTAGAACAAGAGAAACAGGACTACCCCCAGCGGTCTGACCTGACCAGCTTTGTTAGCGAGAACCAGTTCCACAGTTCTTCAGATGATTTAGATTATGGAAGCTCATACAGCATAGAATACATGGAGAAGACTGGAAAATGCTCTCCGATCCGTGACATGCCTCAGACGCAGTCCATGTACCTCGTGTTTGAGGCATCCCAGGATAGCCCAAGAAAAACACCAGCCAAGTTTTCCGACTCTTGCTCACCAGGAACAGACTCCACCTTTGACGAAATGGATCCTAACTTGTGTTCAGGGCAGTTGCCCAACTCAAGATCTCCACCTATAATGCAGGACAATGTACGCCAACCTATAGAGAGATCGCGACAAAGAGAAGACGAGCCAGAAGTGCTTGGAAGTGGCAAAATGGAGCTGGGCTCTCCTGAGGACGACTATGTGGCATCTGAGGCCTTAATATCACGGATTTCCCACCACACTGCACTCTGTGACCAACTTAGCTACCTGGAACCAGATTTAGCCGAGAAGAACCCACAAGCCTTTGCACAGAAACTACAGTCTGAAGTGCTGGATCCAGCTGATATTGGATTTCCCCATAAATCACTATATTCCCGTTCAGTGGCCATGGAGACGGCTGTAAGAGGGCCTTATACAACAGCTATAAAGCAACCTGACCTTGATGCAGCTCTACAAGCTTGCAAGGGAAGAAGTTTGCCCACAAAGAACGAGGAGACCATGGAGTGGAAGAAAAATATGATGAAGCCGCAGTGAAGTGGAGGAAGATGATGAAAAATTGTAGCTGAATATGAGCAAACCAATTGCGCCAGAGAATCGAGGATGAGCAGAGAGAGAAGTCAGTTTCCCAATCCCACGTCGCAGCTGAATCTGTAGAAAGAATCAAGCTCTTGCCGACCTCATTTCCAGTTGAAAAATCCCTGCTGATCCTCTTCCGAAGATATGAGAAAAAAGGATGTTTTGGATGGTTTCCAGAAAAAATGATGAAGTGCGTGAGAAATGTGCTCAGGGGTATCTGGCACGAGTCCAAGAGAAGGAAAACAGCGGTACCCATGGCCGCTGAAAATTCAACAAGCAGAAGAGAAGCTGGACAGGAGCAATTCAGAGATTGCCCCAGGTTCGGCGCAGCAAGTCTCAGCAGGAACAGTCTCAGCTGACCAACAAGTCTCAGAAATGAACAACTCATGAGTAGACCGCATGAGAGAACTTTGGAACAAAAGTAAAAAAGATATTGGAATGAGACTCACCAGATCTGCTATGAAACTCAATTGCTAGAATGGGAAAGAGTTAACACTGCTCCTTTTCTTTCGGATGCCTAGCTTCCTTTCAGAGTGCAATGTGGGATGATGTGAAAAAGGAAGATTCAATCATTAAGATTGTACCTGATCTAGTGGAGAGGAGCACAGAAGCGTATGCGCAAGTTCCCTCCTGCATGCCCTTCCTGTAATCAGGGGAGGCGGAAAAACTGGCCCTGAATCTTCATGCTATTGTCAAGATTATATGGCTTCTTCTGACTTATAAAACGAAGCTGTGAGCTCGTACCAGTCCTGCCAGGCAAATACAATCATGTTTCAGATGTTACATACTTAATTTTTTGGGACACCCTTCATGATGACATTATTTAAAATGGTTGTAAGAAAATAGCAAGCAAGCAAAGCAGTCATGAAGCTCATATATTTGCCATGAACAGTGAGCTGTACATAAATCCGTATTACTTACTCAACCTGGCTGATCAATCTAAATTCTTGCTACAATGTCTTTGATGTCTGTTTTTGCTTTTTATCACAGGAGAATGACTTGTCTAATTTTTAAACAGTTGCACTGATGGTGGACAGCTTCCGGTATGTGCCAAAGGTGCATATATACTCTGTGGCCACTGTCAAATAAATGGTTTTACCCAAGCTTATACATCAAAAAAAAAAAAACACTTGGCCAAAAAGGCCAGAACGACGCCGGCTTTCCAACCACTGTCAAACCCTCTGTCTCCGCCTCCTCCTCCTCTGCCACCACCAAGCTTCCTCAGCTGCCCATGTCTCACAGAGACATGACATCTGATCAGCCTCTCCTCCGCGTCATTCAGCCACCAGCCCCGTCGCCCTAGTACCACCATCCCCACCAGAGACCCATCTACCCCTCCCTTCCAACCAGTTTGACGACCTGCATGCCGTACAGACGGCCATTCTAGCATCCAGCCTTCTGTCTTCCAGGTTTGGAGCAGAAGAAACACTTTAACCCAAACCATTCCCAAAGCCCAAAACCTGAATGTCGCATTGCCAGGCTTTTGGCCTGGAGAAATGTTGCCTTTTCCGTCGGGTGGACACAGATGGGTTTATCCGCCACGTCATGGAGCCCTTGCTTGGCCCCCCAATACCAAATGCCGACAGCGCATTTCTTTGGCCAGAAAATCCATCCCTGCCCTGGCCTAGCGCACTAGGTCACTAAAATTTCAATGCGCGTTTGTCTGCATCTGTGTTCTGTAAAAGTCCACTTACCAACCGACACATGGACTAGTAAGCACGGCCAAGGCCGCTATATCTCTGTGACAGCTCACTGTGATTAACTTGGGATGATGACACTGGGGGTGACGGTGGCTCTCAGGCTTGGCCTCATGGCTCTTTCAAAGCCGCAGGGATGGTGCAGGGCACTTTCCCCCAAGGTCCTCTGTTGGCATCACGTGCCCAGAGAAACCAGGCCGTGTGGGAATTTATTGTCTTGGAGACACGTCCTCCACAGGTCCAGGAGCTGTGGACGACTCTCCGCAACTAGAACCGAGGCGCTGTTTGGTTTGACAAGAACCTTGTGCCAGAGCAAGGTGGTGTGCGATAACGGGCGAAATCTTCTTCCGCCCTTACGATCGTAGGGCTGGAGCACAACCCATTGCCTTGGCACATGTCATGACCTTGTCTTCCAGAATTTTTTCTAAAGAGCTAGCCCGTGTCTGGACTTCCTGGCTGAAGAAGGCTCGAGGTCTGATTTCGCACTTGCTCCCGCCGTTCGGCTTAACCCTAGCTTCCGTCCGCCTTTGCAGCCTTGCAGCTTCAGCTTCTGCCTCCCCGTTTAACCGTCTCATTGTTGACTGTGGCAACTACTCTTGTAATTTCAGGCCACCCTCCTACATGCTCCAGCGATTGCGGGAGTCATCTGCAATGCATTACAGCATTACGAATGTTACACACCTGTCCTGACTAAGCAGCGGTGGCGGATCTCGGGGTGTTTGAGCCCACCGTAGAGTGGAGGCAGGTGAAAGAGCTCTGTAACCATCCTTGCAAGTTTTGAAGAAGCCACAGAAATGGACAGTGGCGGACAATGCCCTTGTCATCATGATCATTGTTGTGATCTTAGTTCTGGAACTGATCGTTGGAAAACACTCAGAAACACAGGCCCCGCCAGCGACGGAGGAGTCAGACGGACACAGATGCAAGACACTGAGCGCTTTCCTACGGTCGAAATCACAATGGCCCGACAGTTTCACAATTATTTATCGGTCTTCATTATGGCAGTGTTTCGTGGGTCCGGCAGGGCTAGTGCAAGGTGGCGCATCAGCCTCTCAAGGTGCATCATCGCAGGCAATCATGGCTGGTGTTGAAGCAGGTTCCGTGAGGAAGCAGGAGGGGAGGAGATATTCCAAGACAACGACGTTACCGACTCCCTGCCTTGGAAAGATGGTTGGCAACAATTATGTAGGCGGAGGAGAAGATGAGGAAGATCAGTTTGCTAGTGCCCCTCGGACCCAGAGGCTTTAGGAATCAAAGGCTTCCAATCCTCTCACATGGAGTGCTTGGATTTCCCATTTCCTCCACATGAATCCTCGCATTAAAGCCACAAATGAAACAACAGTTACTGGATGGCCACCCTCCTGCAACTCCGTAACAAACCAAAACTCAGCACTTCCCTTCCACCCACCCAAATAGACAGTAAAATGCAGGAAATGGAGACCTGCTGATTGATCCAATCTGGAGACATCTGTTGGCGTCTATCTGCTTCACGTTCCTCAAATGTCACGGTGGAAACGTCAGTGATGGACAGCAAGTAGAGTGCCAAAATAGCCTAGCGGCAGCAGCATCAGCAGGCATGTTGGCTGAAGCCTAATGTGGTTGACCTCTTGGCAATCTTTATTTTACCACCTCACCCACGCATGCAATGCGGGCACACATCCAACATCACCAGAGACCGAGCATAAGATCATGGTCATCACTGGATCTGCAAACTCAGACACCCGCTGTTTTTGTATGTGTTCCAGGACCCCAGAGACTTCTGGGTATCCAAATGGACAAATGGCCCGAGCTCACGTCGCCCGACGGCCATAGAGGTGTTGTCCCTGCCATCACCAGCGTCATATCTGAGCGTACCTATATGCACAGCTGGAGGAGGTCCTTATACAGACAAACGCATCCAGCTATCCACAGATAATGTGGTTCGATTGACTTTCATCAAGATGAATCTTGCATGGAATCTCTGATGATTTGGGCCCCAATTGCCGAGGTCACCGTATTAGTTTGCCGACTACTCACTTCCTCTTCACACAGGTAAATCGGTCCTTTAGAAAACTTTTTTTTAAAATGATCATTTCTTACTGCAATTTTTATTCTCAGTTCCCAAACAGTTCATTTTGCTGGTTTTGCTGTGAGGACGAACTGTAAAGACAGCAAGGTTTCAGTGACAACAACCGTATTACATTTTACTCACTTTATCTTTAAAGTTTTCGCATTGAGGTCAATGGTTTTTTGATGTCATGTTAGCTATGAGGATACAGCTATAGATAAATGGTCCATTGTAACCAGAAATTTGGCTACTAAGTGGCATTTTCTCCATCAGCAATGTTTAAGCAGTTCTGAGAAGTCAAATTTAAAATTTAATTTGGGTCAATGTTTCTGTGAGATACATCAATCATCATGGTCCTTTGGAACAGAAATGTGGCTTTCTAAGTGGCATTTTCTCCTCCTCACAATTTTAATAGTGGCTGAGAAGTCATATATATAATTTTTTTGGGGTCATGTTGCTGTGAGATACAAGCTAAATAATGGTCCTTTGGAACCGAAATGTGGCTTCAAAGTGGCATTTCTCCAATCACAATTTTTAATAGTGGCTGAGAAATTCATATTGATAATTTTTTGGGGGTCATTTGCTGTGATATACAGCATAATCATGGTCCCTTTGAACAGAAAATGGTGGCTTTTAAGTGTGGCAATTCTCCCTCAAATTTTTTAACAGTGGCTGATAAGGTCCATTTTTAAATAGTTTTTTTGGGTCAATGTGCTGTGAGAATACAGCAATAGATTCATTGACCTATTTTGGAACAGAGATGTGGCATTTGAGTGGCAATTCTCCCTCACAATTTTTAACAGTGGCTGAGAAGTCAAATTTTATAATTTTTTGGGGTCATGCTGCTCTTGAATGCAGCAATACTACAGGTCCTATATAAAAAATTAGTTTTCTAACATACATTTGTATCTTCACAATTGTCAAAAAGTGCTCAAGGGTCAATGTTTTGAATTTTTTGGGGCATTTTTGCAGTGACATGCAGCTATACTACAGGTCCTATTATAAAAAAAAATGTATGCTTCTAACAGACATTTGTTCTTCAAACAATTGTCCAAAAACTGGCTCATGGGTCAAAATTTTGAAATTTGGTGGCATTTTTGCTATGAAGATGCCGCAAGACTTGAACAGGTCCTATTGTAAAAAAATATGGTTTTTAACTAGACATTTGTCATCACAATTGTCAAAAGTTGCTCAAGGGTGATGGTTCTGTCAGAAACAGAATAGTTAAGACACCCTTTAAATGGACACATATTGCAAAAAATGACCTTGTTTTTGCAAGATCTTAACATATGCTATCATCCCTGTAGTGATACAACCCATTTAATATACAATTAAAAAAAGAGAAACAAAGACATGGGGGAATTCCATTCCTAATTTAAAAAATGTGTTTTCTAGAATTAAACTACTAAAAAACTTACATGTAACAAAAGAGCTGGTAAAAAATGATTCCTCTGAATAGGTACAAGGGAGTACAGGAAGACTTGACCAGATGTAGGTTATTCAGAGGACATGGAGTATGGAGCACGGACAGAGAAAAAGAACAGAGCCAATTTCCTCCAGCACGTTGAGTAAAGTGAGAAAAATGAATGCCAAGAAAAAGGCACCTGGGTGGAACTTAACCACCAGTATTTTCCAAGTGAAGCTCATTGGTCTGCAATCTCATACGTAGGGCCAAGCGCTACCCAGTCTTGACTGTGTACTGAGGAAGCTGGAGGTCTTACCTCACACTTCCGCTTCCGCACTCTGCTGTCAGCACGACTTTTTTTCTTGCTTTCGAGCATCATAAGGCATATTGTTTACCGTGTTATAGATGACTAACGCCCAGCCTGGGCTCTCCGCACCCACTGTAACTCGGCCCCTTGCAGCTGAACCTCCTGCCGTGAAAATAGAATGACAGAACGCTAGCCAGGGCTCACACCCGCACCCACTGTATAGTCTGGCCGCTGGCAGCAGGACCTCCGTTGTTAAATGATGACAGACGCTAGTCTGTGGCTTCTCACCGCACCCACTGGTAAGTCCAGGCCCTGCAGCTGGACCTCGTGTAACAGATGTCTGACGGCAGCACTGGCTTCTCAGAACGGTTAGGGGAAAAAACAATCAGGATAAGCTTCAAATTTCTCTAAAAATCAGATTTAAAAAAGGTGATTTCTGTGAGGTTGTTAGTATGTGTCAAAAAGAGCTCCAGGCTGGACAAAATTGCACAAATTGAGGCATAAAATTGTTCTGGTGCTGGAGTCACTATGGGGTTGCATCATTTGATTGATCTCCAAGGGGAGTCCTGTCCCTAATCACTGAAAAATGATTTATTGGAGGAACAATGGAAACCAATGAAATTGATTGGCTGAATCAGATCTCAGAAGCCAGGAAGGACAAATGTCTTCTCAAACTAAGAAGTTTTTGGGGATGATTAGGACATTTTTATTACTTATACGGGGTGGTGGCGGACGAATTAACACATCTACACATGTAAAAAATACCTTTAAAATCTGCAAGGCAGGGGTGTATGTTATCACACTTGAAAAAAAAAAGCAAAATGAATAATAATGTAAAAACTATAAATAAGAACTTCCCTAATTAAATTCTGTAAACAATGTCAGTTACCAAAAAAATAACAAAATACAGTCACTTGTAAAAATAACATATTGCCACTTTGTAATACTGTGGTCAAACAGGCTTAGGGGTCATGCTGTGGCTCAGGACAGATTATAGTCAAGATCCAGTGAAACTAAAATGTGGTTGGTTTGAAAGACTCCTTTTTTTTCCGGCACTTTTTTAATCTGGGGTCATGTAGTTTTGGGGCTCATGCTGTTGCTCAGGACAGTGAAGTCTATGGTCCAGTGAAACTAAAATGGTGGTTGAAGAATCCTTTTTTTTCGGCACTTTTTAATCTGTGGGTTCAACAGGTTTTGATGGCATACTGTTGTCAAGACAGGTATAGTGAATGTCCAGTTTCAACTAAAATGGTGGTTGAAAGACTCCTTTTTTCTTCCCGGCACTTTTTAAATTGTGGGGGTCATGCAGGTTTGGGGCCTCATGCTGTGGCCCAGGACAGGTATAGTCAATGTCCAGTGAAACTAAAATGGTGGTTCAAAGACTCCTTTTCCCAGCACTTTTTAATCTGTGGGTCAGACAGGTTTTTTTTTTAATAACATATTTTATTGGGTTTTTGAAAGCAGAATTTATCAAACATCGGACATCAAACATATAGATAAATGAATGAAGGCATTCATAAGCATTAGAGGCATACATACAGGAAATACAGCGGAGCAGTAGTTCTGACAGCTGGTTGTGACCTTTTAAGCATGGTCAATCAGTCGCAACCATTTAACAGGTTTGCAGATCAAGGATTCAGTGACGCCTCGTGATCAAACTTTCTGGCCATCATCAATAAAAGAAATCAAATTGAAATAAATAAACTTGAAAGCTCATTGAAGATTGATTAGCAGTCAAGACTTGTGTCCAGACAGTTCACAGAATGATGTTTGCTTCAAATCTGATATCTTCATATTTTAACATAAACTATTAAACTTAGGCTATAACAATACATTACAATACAATACAATCCGTGGAGTCCCGACCTGTTGATTTTTCAAGCAAAGTTCTCAGTCTGGAAGCAACAAGCGAGGTAAATCAGGTAAAGGCAGTCGGTAGTGTCCTCTCTAACCTCTCTCCAAGAGATGAAGGCAGTGGGTTTATTTTATTCCTGATCTACCAGTCTCCCACCTCGTACATCAGGAATTCCGAGAGCCCCCAAGGTGCCTGCCAAGGCTTGCTCCGAATACCATCTCGTGTAATAGAATGCTTATCATTAACTTGACTATCTCCTGACAGCCGAGTAGTGTGGCGATAATCAACTACTTCCGATTTTTAAAGAAATCCCCAGTACGCATCTCCTTCCGTCCTCTCAGTCTCAATTCTATCTGCCTTCAGGTATTTCTTCATGTTTTCTATTAGCAAGCTATGGGTGGAAGATTAGGCTTAAGCATGTAAGAGGAGACAGCGTTTACAATCAATATTGCAAGTGTTTATTAGTGCCCTCTAGTTTCCTCGATGGGTGAGGCTCCGGGGTTCCGTGAGTGGCTTCCTCCGGACTGTGTCTTAACGATGAAAGATTAGCAGCTCGTAATCTTTGACCTTCTACCAAGCCCCTTTTCCATTATACCCGACAAGAGTCCCAAAAATGTTTGGGTGTGAGAGCAGGTGCCATTATCCCATTGCCACATGTTCTGTGGATGGGGTACTTGCATTAGGGCAGGCCTGGAGTCATTTCAGGACAATTTCCGAGGGTGGCAGGTTGAAGCCTTAGAACGCATGTGTAATTATGATCTTAAGCTTTCGTTTTCTCTCCAGAGTTCACAGAGCCACTTCCTTCCGCAGTCTATACTCAATTTCCTTGCAGGATTTTTGTCTGGAAACTGGGAGTCATCAAGGAGAGACTCCATTTCATAAAGGGTTCTCATATTTCCCGAAGTCCGTCCCAGCTTCTCAAAATTTTAGTTAGATAGCAGACCAAGTGAAAAACGACCTATGTACAGTCTATCAGCGGGGGAAACCTATTGGGGGCGCCCTTCTTTAGCGATATTTTCCCAAGTTTTGACCTAAAGAAAAAATAGAGCCTGCAGTGCCCGGGAAGGGCCTGCATTGGAAGGGAGGGAAAATTTTCCCCCCCTGATTTCAGCGGGGGTTTTACCATTTTTTTTCTTTCCCGATTCTTCAATTGTCCCGCCAATTTTAAAACCCCCCGTTCCCTCCATAAATTTAAACATAGGGTTTTTCCCCTCCCTGTGTGAACTCCGGATGATTCCACAGCGCATCCGCTTGAGAGTTTTAAAAAGGAAAAAGGTTTCAATAGTTTGCATTTGTTTTTCCCTGCCCTTTTTGTATCTCGCCCAAAAAAATGGAGGAAACTAAGTTGGGGTTTTTGGGGTGGAAAAAATTCCCCGCCTGGAAAGGGGTTTTAGGGGGCCACGGGGGTTATTTTTTCCCCTTTTTTTAAATTTAAAATTGGAGTTTAAAGACTGGTTTCCCCAATTTCCCTCCAAATGCGGTCGGGGAGGGGGCGCTAGATTTTAAAATCGTATATTGGTAAGTTTAGACCTCCCCCCTCCAAACCCGGGGGCAAACAGTTTCTGAAAAAGTTGTGTGGCTTTCTCCCTGTCCAAAATGAAGCCCAGAGAAGGGCCCTATAGAGCCTTTTGATGTCTTCATGTCCAGCAATAGGGGAAGGGGCTGAAAAGTGGGTTTTAGCCCAATTTTTGGAAAAATACCATCTTTATTTTCCCTGGCATCCGCCTGATAATGATAGAGGAAAGCCCATGCCATTTGCGCAATTGGCCCGTAATCTGCTCTATCTAGGCGGAAGTTTAAATTTGTATAGCGTTTCAGGAGTCCTCCGAACTTTTAGGCCAAGTAGGTAATATATTTATCAGCAGTGTTAGGTGTATGCAAGGTTATGTCCCAGGTAGTTTTGGCAAGGAGAACGTAGCTCCAGCAGCTTCGCTTTTTGAGGGGTTAACCTTGTATCCCGAGAAAGATCCAAAGTGTTCCAAGAAAGAGAACACTTTCGGCAAATGTTTCGAGTGGGGTTATGACAGAACAAGAGAAAGTCCCACCTGCAACAGTGCCATTTGACTGGGAGTTTTTTCCAACCTTGATCCCATCAAAGAGAATCAGACTTTTCTAAATGACTCCGCTAGGGGTTCTATTGCAATATCGAAGAGAGAGGGGGATAGAGGGCAGCCCTGTCAGAGTGCCCTTTGAACAGCGGGAAGGCATGGACAAAAGCCTGGGGTGTGTACTTGCGCTTTGGGTTAGAAAGAGGCGCACGTAAGAAAAGTCCTGAAGTGACCTCTAAAAAACCCATTTTTATTATTTTTAATCCAGGACCCATCCAGAGCCCATCCCCATCGGACATTGTCGAATGCTTTTTCAGAATCGGTATCGCAATAAGACAGGATGTCCAGGTGGGGGTGGCCCACTTCTTGCACTCTCCAGCACCGCGATCACCTTTCTAATATTGCCTACTGACGCTCGGCCTTTTGATAAAACCCTTCTGAGATAAGCCATCCGATAAGGGAGGTATAAATGTTGCCATTCGTCAGCTAAGACTTGAGAGGAGTTTTTTTTGTCGACATCGCTCCAACGATATCGGCCTGTAAGAGGCAGGGAGAGGGTCCTTTCCGGTCTTTGGTATGACTTTTATATAATGCGTTTCTGGACTCCGGTCTAATGGTATCCAGTCTACATTATATCATTAAAGTAAGTTTGGTAAGATTGGGGTAACAGAGTCAGCCAGGGCTTTGGAAAAACTCGCCCTGTGAAGCCAGCAGGCCCAGGACTTTGTTATACGCTAGTCCCCCCTTATGGCTGTTTGAATTTCTGATAGAGATCTCAGAGTTCTGAGATAATCCTAGTTTGGTCAGAGTGAGTCTAGAGGGACAGGGAGTCCATAAACCTCCTGCCTTCCTCGTCCATCATGGAGTGGACTCTGAGAAGTATAATTTTTGAAAAATTTTGAGGTGATTACAATAGTCCGGTGAGGGTCCTAGGTGGGCTGGCACGAAGGGATTCTCAAAACGTGAATTGTGAGAGGGCTGATAGTGCCTTTAAGGAGTCTGGAGAGGACCCGTCCAGCCTTATTTCCGTATCCGGAACAAGGTGAAGATAGATGAGAGTCCGTTGTACCTCCTCCCTTCGTCAGCCAACAGCTCAAAAGTCCCGTCTGGCTGATTCCCATTCTTTTCTAGAGGTCGTCGACCCCGTCTGCACAAAGTTTTTATAGGTGAGTTGAACTTTCCACCCGTCTCTTTATAATCTTTTCTAGTGCTCGTCTGTAAGAGTTGCATGAAGCAATAAATCGGCCCTCGCAGAACCGATTTGGCAGTGGCCCCAGTATAAGATATATCTTACAAGTGCTCCGCATTTGTTTGTTTGAGAATTCGAGCCACCAACAACCGTACCATTTCCGCAAATGCTCGTTTTTAAGAGGTAAGATGGAACCGCCATAAAAGAGTCGGATCCTTTTGGGTAATGGTATCAGTAATCTCAACCAACAAATTGAGAGTGATCAGAGACAACGATATCTAGGATTTCTGCGGATACGAACCCTTCTATCAGGGTATTGGGAGGTAGTATGATAATCAGTCTAGACCAGGACTGATGTACTGGGTATAAAAAGGAGTACGCCCTACTAATCTGGGTGAGGTCCCTCCAAGTATCTCTGAGGTCGGCTGTGTCCAGGAATGCCCTGAGCAACATCCTATGCCCAGCAGTGAGCGATCACTGGATTTTGAACGGGGCTCATTTTGTTCTCTTCCTTCAAGTGTCTTATCAAGTACAAGTTCATGTACTCCCCCAACCACCCTCGAGTATGGTGTCTAATTGGACCTTTGCACTAGATCTGTAAAGAAAAGGGCCACCTGGTATATTGGGGCCATATACATTGTATATGTTTAACTGCTCCCCATTACAATTGATACCAGTGTGAGATAGCCTGCCTCGTTGTCTGTCTCATGGAGATTAGAGGAAAGGAGTGTTTTGTTTTATGAGTGTCTGCACTCCAGCTTGGTACCTACTGCAGGGCGATCCTATGCATGACCCACCCTCCATCTTTTTCATACGGATAAAGTCTTCCTCTTTCAGATGAATCTCCTGCAGAGGAACTATGTCGGGGCGTAAGTTTTTTGGAGATACCTGAGACCTTTAAACTCGCTGTTGGGGAAGAGGCGCAGCCCTTTAACATTCCAGGAAACAATTTTTCATGGAGGGTGATATACCAAGCTTTATCCTCAGGCTCAACGCCAAATATGGTTGTCCCTTGTAGGATAATGAACATATAATGGCACTCTATTGTGAACAGGCAGGACTCCAGCAGCTTTTATACAACGCAACAGACACATAACAAAACAGAGAAGTTAAAACGCAGAGAGATAGCATCCAATCAACGCCACTCTCATTATGCGCCTTGGGACCTTACACTTTTTTCTGGCGGGCAGAATGGCCCAGAGGAGCCGATCAGAGATCGTGCCATAGTCCAGCGCACACCCAGTCCCCACACCCAGAGGAAGGGTAAGTGCATCCTCCCAGTGCTACAGTGATAATGATTATAACGGTCAATGGTAGTATCCGTAATGCTATAACTGTAACTATAGCTATAACCATTCGAGGGAGAGTGTTTAAGGTGATAAACCACAGATAGAGTCAGAATTAAAGCTAAAATAGGGATAACGTAAAGTGTTCAAGAACTCAGGTTAACATTAAATTAGCTACAGAGTCAAGGGCATCCCTAAAAACGAGAGTTTTGACCTTATCAATGGTAAGTAATGTCCTCTACCCCCTCTAACATAGTGTGTGTAAGTGTCAGACTCAGACATTCTCTATTGGTGTCTAGTGAAATTAAGAATTTAGGAAGTTTCCAGAGTAGGGGGGTTTTAAAGTTCGCATACTCACGAGACCCTTGTAGGTAAAGTCTCCTTCAAGGCAGGGCCCGAGAAGATATCAGTGGGGGCTCTTTGTAAAGGCGATTCCGGTAGATGCGTCCGTTTGCTGGTTACCCGTTACAGACTGCCGGGAGGTATGCGATTACGCGAATGGTAGGGGGTGTTTTGTCCCTCGGCGCCGTGGGCTGCCTCTTGTTCCTGCTGGAGGGCGACAAGTGGGTTCTTCATAGTTCAGTGCCCAGAAGTTCCTTTAAGGGACATCTTCCGCTCTGCTGGTGAGTGTGAAGAGATCTAGGACCCCACCCCAGGGAGGAATACTTTCAGCGTGGCCGGGACTAACAGTATTTTATGGAACACTTATTTCTTGGTGATAGAGGGTGGTGGCAAAGTTGCCTGAACGCTTCTTCAGCGCCGCGAAACACTTCCATAGAAAAGGTTCCATCGAAAAGGAATACTTTCTGGCCCCTTGAGGGTGTAGGTAGCGTTTAGAGCTTTCGGTATGCCTGGAGTATGCCTTGGCTTGTCATTATATCCAGGTATTTAGCACTGGCTGTGCGGGCCTCGTGGCACTGTCGGCCTTGACGTGCATTCTCTGGCCAGTTATCTCGGGCCAACAGCGGTGCGACCTTTCCACTCTGCAGCTCCCTGGTGAGGCCCATGAAGCTCGGGGTATTTCAGATTGGGAAGATACTCCTTGTAATTCAGGCTTGTACTTGAACTTGTTCTGGAGAGGCCCACCAGCCTCAGATTGCTCCTTCTGGGCGGAATCTCCAGATCTTCCATTCTCTCATACAGATAGAATAAGATGTTTCGGCCTGGAACACTGGTTCAGGGAAGTGATTCCATTAACAGACTCCAGTTGGTTGCACCCTCATGCTCAGCTCCTCTATTGTGCTCCCTGTGCCTGGAGCCCTGATTTGATTTTAACCAGGGCACTTGCAAGCGTAGCTTGCATGCGTTGTCTTCCAAGTCTCCTTTGTGAGGCCTGAGGTGAATGTTCTGGCTACCTCCAGTGCCAGAGCCTTGTAATCTATGGCAGGGTAGGTAGGCTCTTTAGGCGCCGGGCATGTGGGAGAGTCCCAGGGATCTGGCTGCAACTCACTGTCATCCTGAGGCTGTGCGCGCCGGGCCGCCATCTTGGATTCCCCTCGTGGCGTGCGTGGCGGGAGAGAGTGTGAGTCTCTGTGACCGCGACGGAGGAGATATCTCTCCATAAACGTGTCGGCGGCAGTTGGTGCGCTGTCTCCCTCGAGGTCCTGGGAGCGCAGTCTGCGCCGTTGAGAGCGAGAGCTATAGTGCCGGTAATAGGTGGCGGGGGAGCCGGAGCTCTACTGCTCTGCGTCTCGCGTTCCGCAACCGCCAGCGAGCTCGGAACCGGAAATTCGGGTCAGACAGTTTAATGGTCCAATCTGACGATACAGGACAGATATAGTCAATGTCCCAGTGAAACTAAATGTGTGGTATGAAAGACTCCTTTTTTACCGGCACTTTTTAATCTGGGGGTCATGCTAGGTTTGAGGGCTCATGCTGTGGCCCAGAGACAGGGGTAGTCAATGTCCAGTGAAAACTAAAATGGTGGTTGAAGCAGAGCGTGCCTTTTTCCCGTCCAACTCTTATAGATCTGTTGGTTCAGACAGGTTAAGGGTCATGCTTGCTTCAGGACAGTGGATAGGTCAATGTCCAGTTTTCAAGTAAAATGAGGTTCAAATAATTACTGCCTTCACTGGCACTTTTTAATTTTGTGGGGGTCATGCAGGTTTAAGGTCAGTGACTGTGGTACAAGACAGGATAGTGAATGTGTCCTGTGACTTTTTTTTTCTGTGAGCTTTTTTATAACTAAGTGGGTGTTGCCTAGAGATATAGCACCTATCCCATTTTACTGTTGTGGATTTTAATTTTTCAGGCTTCACCAGCCCTGTTTGTGGTGTAAGAATGAAGTGTTTGTTGCTCTCGCTCCATAGACTTTAATTGAGGGTCAATCGCGATAATCTATTATCGACTATCGGAAATCTTATTGATAATTGCCGATATCGACTATCGACAAGATGATGATAGTCAACGTAATCGCTCATCACTACCGCAGACACCTTATACAACTTAAACTTTCACCCTGTGATCAATAAGATTGAAGAGGAATTAAAAAGGTGGTCTTTTTTTGCCACTATCCTTTGCAGTCCATTGTGGCCTGATCAAGATGCTAAGCTTTCTGAGACTTTTTTTATCTTCTGCAAACGTTGCCCTTATTGCTGTGGCATCTTGATGTGAACAAACTTAACTCTGCCTTCTCGAGGTTCATCTGGGCAGGAAGAAAGCTCAGGATCAAGCTTGAGAAGCTGATGCTAGACAAATTGTGCGGGGGGCTGGGGATGCCCTATTTTCGGGAATATAATTTGAGTTGTCTGATGCACCATGTACTAGACTGGAGGTTTGAATCTGATGGCTTCTCCAATTGGAAATTGGAGAGGGAGCTCACTTCCCCTTGGCATCCGTTCGCTTTGCCACACACGAGGTATGCAAAGCTCCCAGGGGCGGTCAAAAATTGGTTCTCTTTAGAGATACAATTATTGCTTGCAGAGAGGTGAAGAAACTATATTAAAGCTCCCAAAACTTCTATGCTCTCCACAAATGATAGCCTTTGAGGAGACACCCAGAGTTCCCATCGGAGCCAGGCGACAGTAGGCTTGTATTCTCCCTCCAACAAAGGGGAATTAATTGCGGGCCAACTAATTGCATGGTCAGAAAAGAAAGGCTCAAATTGCGAGAGAAGTGATGGACCAAATTTGCTTATCCCAGGAAAACAAATAATGGCTGTAGGCCAGCACTGTCCGTTTCTGTAGGAAAGAGGTTTACGTAGATCCTGCTCCGAAACTCAGATCACTCCATTTGATGTTATATGAAACTTCAGCCGTCAATCGTACAAGCGTCTCTGACTTGTATAAGTGCTTAGAGGCAGGGCGTTGTGGGTGTGTCGAGATACGCTGTTTTCTCCAAGTGGAGAAAGAATAACAAATCGAGAGAAATAGAACATCAAATTTTGAGGGATGGCGACTGGTTGAGGAAGAAATGTGGTAGGGAACAATGTGGAGAGGAGACGTTATGTCAAAATAATGGCATCATGGCAATAATGGGATTCAATATCCCAGTCAAGAGGCCGCTCCATGTGTGAACAGGAATTAGTTTGTTTCTAGTGATGTAAAATAAAACAAAACCCGCTTTTGGCAAGGAATATGGGACAGTAGGATTATACAGGAATACTGATCCAGGGTAATTAAGTATATGGAACAAACATGGGGCCTATTGATCAGGAAAACCTACCGCTCATTGATTTTTTCATGAGGTGGGGAAAATGGAGGAAAGGGGGGAGAGATAGAATTAAAGGATAATTAATATGTGAATATAATAGGAAGGAAATGATTGTCCAATAACCTGGCTGCGGTTTCATGTGGCCCTTCTCATTGCGAAACGTCTTGTCATGAAACATTGGCTCTCTCCTTTGCCGCCTCCGATAGACGCACTCACCACAACATTGAAAAGTTACCTCAGGTTTGACCACATGGAAACAGACAAAAATGAAATCAGAGAGAGCACAGGACCCCCCCCCCCCTCCTTTTTCGCTAAATGGCGTTCTTTAAAAGATCACCACCGTCTACCAAACAACACGAAGATGTGGCAAGACACTGAATAAGGGTTTCAGGTACACATACTGGTACGCTCTTGAAGACCTCAAGAGACAAATGGACCCACTAAAGGGAGACAATAGGGTGGAAGGGAGAAAAGGAGAGGAGGTGTCATTAGTCGAATGTCTCGAGGGGGGGTCTAGTCGAGGAATTGGAAGAGTCACTCAAGTATCATGTTGCCATATTGCTATTATAATGCTTAGTACCTTACTGACTTATCATCATTTTGAAATATGCTTACGCTTGGATATCAATACCATGGACAATCCACATTTATAGGTTTTACATAAGAATTAACTGTTTATAATCATGAAGAATTTATTGATCACCATCCCATGCTCAACCGTTCTTAAATTCTGTCCTTTTCTTAATATACTCTGCAAATTATTGGAAAGAAAATCGTGTTGAACCATTGTTATTCATGGTAAGGTTTTGTCAATGTTGCTGTATACCTTTTGTGTACACAAAACTGTATTAGATGGTATGCTGAACATTTATGTTTGTTTTGTTATTCGAAAAATCAAATAAAATATCTATAAAAAAAAAAAAAATTAAGCCTTGTGTATGAAATATCGTACAGAACAACCAGATGTAAATTAGGCGTATATATGACCAAAAAATACAGACACCCTGTATTTTAGTCCAAATGACACCACAATCAAGAAGTTAACATTAAGGCCTTGATTAGGAATATCGTACAGAACAACCAGATTTATTTAGGCGTAAATAGTATACCATACAAATACAGATACCTGGACGTTTAGGTAGAATACCCCCTCAACTAAATCAAAAATAATAACGCGGCTTGAGTAAACAAGTGTGCAATTGACCCACACTCGCACTTGTGATGGTCTTTATGTTCCCCCCAGTCACAGATAAAAACAATTTGTCTTACAATAAAATATAAATAAAGTGCAGCAGCATGCAGCAGTTTAGATGTTTATGAACATTGAGCACCAGTGAGAATGTGAGAATTTAAGATGGCGTCCTTATTTATATGGCTGTGATGTCACAGAAGCCCGCTGGACCTGACGTTTGCTTCATGTCTGCACATGTCCATGCGAGGGTGTACCCATTCTTCCTCCCAGAGTTCTCGCCCCATGTCACCTTGCCATAGTGCTCGTGCCATTTTACAAAAAAAAAAACCACACCTTCGTTCCCCGGCGAATTACCATAAACTTCAGCTTCGTGCAGAACCGAAGTATTTTCCTGAGAAATTCTTTAAACGAATCCACTTCGTTAGAATCTATAATCTCGCTTTGACCTCCAAACATGTTGTGTTTCACCAAACAGTTTTCACTTTGGTTTCACCTACTCATATGATATTTTCTCTCCTCAGTATTCTTCCTGGATCATCCAATGCTACCTCGTAGCAAACCTCAGATGGGCCCGGACAATGTGTACTAGGCCTGAAGCAGGATGTACAAACCGTGTGCCACAGCGGATTCTGAGTCCCCTGTGCGGCGTATTGGGTTACTGATGGTAGCCTTTGTAATGTTGGTCCCAGCTCTCTGCAGGTCATTCACTAGGTGCCCCCTTTTGGTTCTGGAATTTTTTCTCACCGTTCTTGTGATCATTTTGACCCCACGTGGTGAGATCTTGCATGGAACCCCCGATCGAGGGAGATTATCAGTGATCTTTGTATGTCTATCCATTTTCTAATTGATTGCTCCCAACAAGTTGATCTCTTCACACTAAGCTGCTTGCCTATACATATTGAGTCACTTCCCAGCCAGGCGAGTCTACAGATTTGTTTCTGTTGTCCCCTCAATAGCTCTAATGGTCTTCACTAGTGTTGAGTGATTATTATAATCGACAAAGGTTGAAATCGCACTGAGTTTTTTTATGTTGAAATCGTAATTCTCTCGAGATCATGCGTTAATTTAGTGAGAATCTGCGCATAATCATATTTAAAATTGCAGGCCATTTTCGGCGCTTTTCCTGTCTCATAGGCGCCAGCAAATCAGCTTAATAGTAATAGAGCAGGGTGAGCTGGGTGTGCGACGTCATGACCTGTGATGTGTATGTGGTTGTTGATTGCTGGAAAAATCCCATGACCCTCGTTTACATAGAACAGCCCTTCCTGCTTCAGCATCAGTGTTTGTCTGTGTCTCAAAAGAGGCAGGCGTCTGTCAGCTTTCTCCTCAATACAGCTCAGCGACACAAGTTCTCTTTTGTGCACAGAGACAACTATGGCTTTTAGCTGTGAGAAACCATTAGAACATAGGATAGATTAGAGAAATTTCAGTTTTTAGTTAGTTAGGGCGTCGAGACTTTGAAGAACATCTAGCGCATGTACAACCGTGGGGAGGAGAGGGGAGGGTCCGGAACAAGGGGGGGTGGAGGGCTAAACACAGGCAGAAAGGCAGCAAGGCTTTTTTGAAAGGAGAGGAATTAGGTGTTTAGTCCAGACTGCTTTTGAATCTGCATTGAAATGGTTTTTATTACCAGTTTTGGCCAGATTTTTTGGTGATAATAGTACCTATTCTATTTTGTGGCAGCCAGTACTTATATTATGGATACATAACTTTTTCTAGTAACTGCAGGTGTATCTGATAGTGCAAAAACCACCTTTTATTATCCGTACACATTTAATTAGGGTTTTTTTTTCCCTTTTGTGTAGGAGGCCCAGTTGTGTTTTTCAAAAACCACTTATGTACTATACAATAGGATACAGAACTTTTTCTCTAGTCACCGCAGGTGTATTTCAAAGGTGTAATAACCACCTTTTATTATCCGTACACAATTTTAATAGGTTTTTTTTTCACTTTGGCGCAGGCCATTTTTTTTTGTTGAAAAACCATGCTTGTACTTATATTACCATACAGAAATTTGCTAGTAATTTGCTGTTGATATTTCGATTGGTGCATAAACACAACCTAATTAGAATCATACACAAATTTCATTACGTGTATTTTCCACTTTGGTGCAGGCCAGTTTTTGATCAAAAGAACCCCACGATTTGCTACTTTACAATAGATACAGAACTTTTTCTAGTCAGCCATTCATGTGTATTTCATAGGTGCAAAAACCACCTTTTTAATTATCCATTTACACAATATAAATTAGGTTTTTTTTCACTTTGCGGCGCTAGAGGCCATTTTTTTGTCAAAAGACCACAACTTACTTATATTACCATAACAGAAATTTGCTAGTAATTGCTGTTAGGATTTCATAGGTGCAAAAACCAACCTTTTATTATCACGTATGCATTTCAAATAGGTAGTTATTTTTTTACTTTAGGTGCGGCCCAAATTATTTGTTCATAGAGCCCCCCTTTGTACATAAATTTGAATATAGAAATTTAGTAGTATACTGTTGGTTGAATTTCATTGGTGCAAAAAACCACCTTTTGTTATCTAGTATAACTTATTAAATAGCTTGTATTGTACGTGGTGCGGCCCCTAGTTTTTTTTTTCAATAGCCCACGTTGTACGTCAATTCTGATAGAATTTTTTTAGCATCTGTTCTCGTTGTCATTTGCTGCATAAAAAACAACATGCAATTTCTCATCCGTGAAACATTTGAATAGTTTTAGTGCACTCGTTAAATCACAGTTTGTGCACAGATAGCGCACTGTATGAATAGTTTTTGTTGAAAACTATAAATACACTAGTCCCTACTGGAACAGTTTGAAAATCCCCTGTGACTGAATGGAAGAACAGCTTGTTGATTTTGCTCTTAAGTTTCTACACCCAGACTAGCATTTCACAGTTATTCGCTAGAAACATCTTGCAGTTTCTAAATCCTAGTTGGCTGTACGGAAATTAGATGGATTTTATAGAATAGCTGTGATTTGCCGTCTTTTATAAGAACGTTTCAAAAACTCTTCCATACTTTCTTAATATGTTTATCATTCTGAACATGGAAGCGAAATACAGGCTGATAAGCCAGCAAAGAGGAGTGTAGGATATGGAGGTAGAGGTACGAGAGAAGGTGCTCCTTCCAGGTTGTTGCGAACAACACCGCAAGCCAGCGTATCGTCGTTTGCAGGAACATCAGGTCCTTCCATCCGCTGGGTCAGGGCCCTGTGAATCACAGGTAACGTAACAGCGTCGCCATCTGTTTTCTGCATGGTTAAAGCAGCATGGCATTCAGCATCTTCTACCTCCTCGTCTCCCAGTCCACGGCCACAAATGGTCGTCATCAGCATTGTCAGCAACCATCCAAACATGAAGCGAAGGCAGCCCAATTGTCAACGTCGTGTACCCACCACTGTGATATAATCCATTTCTGAAGACCGTTGATGACAAAATGACGGTTGGGGTCAAAGGCATGTTAAAAGCTCAAGAGGGCAAAGAGGATGATTTTTGGTCAGCTCTGACGTACCAGTTACAGATGTCATCGAGAAGGAGGAGAAGGAAGGCGGTCAATCGGACAAAAATCTCGGGCGGTTCGGCCAAGACGGCCTATTTGCTTTGCTGTTTGCTTGTAGCCCGCAGCTTCGCAGGATGCCAGAACGTCAGGACGAACGAAGTCACCTGTTTTTATGATGAATGATGATGACGACCAGTTGCGGGATCCAACGTGGTCTTGTTCAGCCAGAATTTTTGCTTGCGGCGCTGTCATCACTTGAGGGACGAGGGGAAGACGATGGGTAGTGTCAGTACGGGTCCCCTCCCCTCTCAAAAAGGGAGAGGCGGTCGATGAAGTCTGCTGAGATGATTCCGCCAGCCAAGATCAGCGGACACAGCTGCTACTCTCGCTAAATCGCGCCGTCGAAAAGGTCCAGTACCTCTCAAGCCGGGGCCTTTATTCGAGGCAGGCGCTCTGAATTCCCCTGCGATGTTCCATAAGCCCCGCCTTTGGCCGTAAACGCATCAATAGAGCAAGAAATTCTTAGGTGTTTAACGCACCACACAACATGTCTAGTCCACATGCAGCGAATGCATGAGTTTGAAATGGAGGCAACATTGGCCAAAAAAAGGCCAGACCGACATGCCGCGGGCTTCCAACCACTTCAACACCCTTTGTCTTCCCCGCCCCCTCCGCCACTTTCCAAGACCAAGCGTTCCTCAGCTGCCCATGTCGTCTCAGAGTCATGATCAGGGGATCAGCCTCCGCTTCAGCTCCACCGTCGCCTGGAGTACCACCAGCACCACCAAACCCATTCCTACTCATATCTCCTTCCACCAGTTTGACAACCTGCATAGCCGTACAGTGGCCCAGTCCTAGCAGCCAGTCCCTTCTGTCCCTTTCAGGTTGGGAGCAGAAGAAACACTTAACCCAAACCATCCCAAAGCCAAAGCCTGAATGTCGTGGCGATTGCCAGGCATTCTTTGGCCTTGGAAATTTTTTGCTTCCGTCTGGTGGACACAGAATGGGTTTTCCGCCACGTTATGGCCCTTCCGTTTTTTATTATGCCCCAATACCAGAAGTGCCAGGAGCAGGCATTCTTTGCCACAGAAAAGCCGTCCCTAGCCCCGCCCAGACCACGTGGTCACCTAAAATTTCAAGCGCTTTGGTCTTGCTTCTGTGCTGTAAAGTCCATCTGACCACCGACACATGGACTAGAGAAGCACGCCAAGGCCGGATATCTCTGTGACAGCTCATTGGGGTGAGCTGGGTGATGTCTCTAGTGTGACAGGTGGCTCTCAGGCTCGTGCAACGCTCTTCATAACCGCAGGGATGGTTGCATGTTTTTTCCCCCAAGTCCTCTGGTGGCATCACGTGCCCAAGAAAACCAAAGGTACCGTGTTGAAATTAAATACTGGTCCCTTAGGAGACAAATGCCACACACAGGTCAGGAGCTGTGACGTCTCCTCCGCAAACCGAGACCGAGAGGCGCTGGTCTTGGGTGCGACAAGAACCCTGTGACGCCCAGGCAAAAGGTGGTGTGCTATAACGGACGTAATCTGCTGGCCGCCCTAAGATTCTAGTAGGCCTGGAAAGCACAGCCCTATGCTGGCACATGTCATGAACCTTGTCGTCCCCAAGAAATTTCTAAACACTATCCGGGTCATGGAACTGGCCTGCCTGATGGAAGGCTCGAGTGTCTGAGTTTCGCACTTCCCGCATTCGCGTGACTACTCCTGCTTTGTCGTCCCTCCTGGCTGCATTACAGCGGTCAGCTCGGCCTCTTCCCGTCAACCATACTCCATTGTTGACGTGGCAACACGCTGGAATTCCACCCACCCAAAATTCCTCCAGCGATTGTGGCAGCATGCAATGCCATTACGGCAGTACAAAGTAACTACAAGTCCCTTACAAGCAGCGGAGCGGACCTCGGGAGCTGAGCCACCATTAATATGGAGGCAGTGAAATTAGCTCTGCACCATCCATGCCAGTTTTGAAGAAGCCACCAAAAATGGTCAGTGGTGACAATGCCATTGTCAGCAGACCATGTTATTGATCTTATTTCTAGGCGAACGAATCGTTGGATCACTAATGAAACATCAGGTCCCTCCAGCCGACTGAGGAGTGAACTACACCGAAACAGCTGACAAATTAGTAATTAGCGGAGCCACTCTCCGTCGAATTCCACAAGGCCAGACAGTTTACACATTTTAATCGTCCTTCATTGGTCAGTGGGTTTCGGGGGTCCAGGCTGGGTTGCAAGACATAACCTCTGCAGCTCTCAGGGTTCAATCATCAGATGCAAGTCAGGAGCTGTGTTGTAGCTGTGCCGGAGGAAGCGGAGGAGAGGTATTCCTAGACAAACCGACGTGTACGACGTCCCTGACTTTGGAAAGCGGTTGGCACAAATTTGAGGCGAGAGGAAGATGATGAAGATCAGTTTGCTAGGTGCCCCTCGACCGAGAGGCTTGGGAAATCAAGGCTCCATACTCCACATGAGTGCTTGGATGCTCCATTTCCTCCAACATGATCCTCGCCTAAGGCCATCAAAATGAACCCACATTACTGGGTGGCCTCCCTCCTGGATCCCCCGGGTACAAAACAAAAATCCAAAGCACATTTCTTCCAACCACCTATAATAATGGGTAAAATAGCAGGAAATGGGAGACCTTGCTTATTGATCAACTGGAGACATTCCTGTTGCGTCATGCTTCACTTTCCCCAATCACGGAGTGGAACAACGTCAGCGACGTGGCAGCAGTAGAGTGCCAAGTATCCGTAGCGGCAAACAGAAGGCAATGGTGGCATAGCCAAATGGTGACGTCTGGCAATCTTTATTTACCAACCGTCACCAACCGCAATAGGTTTAATGCAGGGGCACACATACAACACACAGAGACCACTTAAGAATCATAGTGCACGACAACTGCGTCTCAACACCGATTGGTTTTTGTATGATATTCCGGACCCAATAGACTTCTGGGTATCTAATAAGGATGAATGGCCTGAGCTGGCTCGCCATCCATAGAGGTGTTGTCCGTGCCCAGCAGCCTGCGTCAATGCTGAGCGTGGACCCTGCAGCACAGTCTGGGAGGAGTCATTACAGACAAACGCATCTGGCTTTCGCACAGATATGTGGATCGATTTGACTTTCATCAAGATGAATCAGGGTATGGACTCCTGCTGATGTGTGGCGCCCCCAATTGCCGAGGTCACCGATTAGTATTTGCCGTCCCTACTCACATGTCCTCTTCAAACAGAATTGGTCCTCTTGAAAAAAAATGTTTTTTAAAATGATCATATTTCTCATGCTGCAATCATTTATTCCCGTTCCAAAAGATCATTTTTGCTGGTTTTGCGGTGTGGAAACTGTAAAAGACACGAAGGTTTCATGACAAGACAGTATTCCATTACTCACTTATCTTTAGAAGTTTTTCGCATTGTCAAGGTTTTTTTTGGGGTCATGTTGCTCGTGCGAGATACAGCTATAATCTAGGTCCTTTTTGGAACAGAAATAGTCTGGCTTCAAAGGTGGCATTTCATCCTCACAATTTTTTAGAGTGGCTGAGAAATCATATATGTAATTTTTTTTGGGGTCTTGTTGCTGAGTTAGATACAGCTATATCATGGTCCCTTTGGCACAGAAATGTGGCTTCTAAGTGGCATTTCTGCCCTCACAAATCATTTTTAATAGTGGCTGAGAAGTCATATTTTTATAATGTTTTTTGGGGTCATGGTGGCTGTGAGATACAGCAAAAAATCCATGTCCTTTGGAACAGAAATGTGCTTTCTAAGTGGAATTTCTCCTCACAATTTAAACAGTGGCTGAGAAGTCATTTTTTATAATTTTTTGGCGTCCATTGCTGCCTTAAAATGCCGCAATACTACAGATCCTATTTATAAAAAAAAATGGTGATGTTTCAAACAGACATTTAGTCTTTTCACAATTAGACATAGTGGCTCAAGGGTCAATGTTTTTGAATTTTTGTGGCAACGAGTGCGTGAAAATGCCAGCTACTACTACAGGTCCTATTCTAAAATTTTTTTTGTTTCTAACAGACATTTGTTCTTCCACAACTTGTCAAAGTGGGCCTCAAGGGTCATAGTTTATTAGAATCTTTTTCTGGGGGCATGTTGCTGTAAAATGCAGCTCTAATACTGGACCAATTATAAAATATGGTGTTTCTAACAGACATTATCGTTTGAATTCTTCAGACAATTGACGAGGAGTAGGCTCAAGGGTCATGTTTTTTTGAATTTTGTGGGGCATGTTGCGTGTGAAATGCAGGCTATACTACAGGTCCTATTGGTAACAAAATTTTGGTTTCTAACAGACATTGTTCTTCACCAATTGTTCAAGAGTGGCTCAAGGTGAATGGTGCCAGTCAGAAACAGGAATAGGTAGGACAGCACTGTTAATTGGACCACATTTTGCAAAATACTTTTTTTTGCAAGATTTTTTAACATAGCTACAATCCCTGTAGGAGAAAACCCTTTTAATAAAATTTAAAAAAAGAAAACAAAAATGATGGGATTCCATCTTATTTTAAAAAATTGTTTTTCTAAAATTTAAAAACTACAAAAAAACTGGCATGTACAAAATGTGAACAATATTCCTCTGAATTGTACAAGGGGGGAAACGGGAAGACTTAAAGATGTGGTTATCGGACAGTTAGTAAATTTTCCCAGTTCAACAAAAAAAGGGGGGTTAAAGACTCCTTTTTTTTAAACCTTTTTGTCTTGGGTCATGCAGGTTTGAGGGCATGCTTTGTACAGAATAGGGATATAAATGTCCATTTCAACAAAAATTTGGGGGTTGAAAGACCCTTTTTCTGGATTTTTAATCGGGGGGTCTGCGGGTTTGGGTCATTGGGGCCCGGGGCCGTATAGTCAATGTCCATTCAAAAAAAATGGTGGTTGAAAGACTTTTTTGCACTTTTTTAAATCTGGGGGTCATGCATTTTTGGGGGCTCATCGTGGCCAGGACCATTATAGTCAATGTCCAGTTAAACTAAAATGGTGGTTAAAAGCCCTTTTTTTGGGCACTTTTTTAAATCGGGGGGTCATGCGGGTTTGGGGGTCATGCTGTGGCCCGGGGAGGGGTATATTAGAGATGGCCCAAATTTCTCAAAAATTGGGTTCGGTCACTTTCCCGAATTTTTTCCCGAAAAAAATTCGTTTCGGTCCAATTATTCGGGAATCACTTAAAAAACAGCTTTTTCCAGGCTGCCCAGAGCCTGCGGGGGTGTTAGAACTTTTTGGGCCATGCTAAATTGCAGAGGGAGCTTGGTTTGGTCTTCATACAATGTTGTGTTTTTAGTATGCACGCACATACGCCGCCGCTTTAGAATCGCTTCACTATAAAATTCCCTGGGCACTTAAGAGGCAAAACTACCAAAAAACTCAAGCGGGAAGTACCCCGATAAATCAGCCACAAAAACTGGGAAAAAACAACTGAGAGCTCGGGGGCAAAATTAGTGATAGAGTGTGAGGTGCCCGGGGAGCCCCCAGAGCATGAGGTCGGGAGTGGCACAATGACATTTGGGGCGGGAAAAAATATTTGCCCAGAGTGGCACAATCACACAGGTGGGGGGGGTATGGCCAGCAGCAGCATGAGGTAGGCGGGACAATGACATCTGGAGGGGGGGAAAAAAAAAGTATTAGGGGACAGAGTGGGACAAACACCAGTTGGAGGTCACGGCGGCAGCTATGAGGTCAGACAGTGGCACAATCATTCGGGGGTGGCAAAAAAAAGTATTAGGCCACAGATGGCACAATATACGGTGGGGTCACGGCGGGAGCGTATGAGGTCAACAGTGGCACAATGACATTTGGGGGCGGAAAAAAAAGTATTAGGGCACAAGTGGCAAC
>JAODAL010024590.1:0-60268 GCA_025379985.1 Phyllomedusa bahiana | reverse complement strand
AGTCAAAAAAAACACACTGTTATTTTTGGTTAAAAAAAAGTTTTTTTTGGGCACCTTTCAATTCACCTGTGGTGAATATAGAATTGCTGTTTTAAGATTACTGATGTGTTTTCAATGAACAGTACTGGGTGCGAAAAAGTCAAAAAAACACGTACTGTTATGTTTTTATAAAAACGGTTTTTTTTTGCACCTTTTTCAATTCACCTGTGGTGAATATAGAATTGCTTTTTAAGATTTACTAGATGCTGCGTCAATAACAGTACTGGGGGGCGCAAAAGTCAAAAAACAGAAACTTTAGTTTTGTTATTATAAACTTTTTTTTTTGCACCTTTAAATTTCACCTGTGGTGAATATAGAATTGCTGTTTTAAGATTTACGTAGATGCTGCGTCAATGAACAGTACTGGGTGCGCAAAAGTCAAAAAAAACACGTATCTGTTATGTTTTCGTATAATACACGGTATTTTTTGCACCTTTCAATTCACCTGTGGTGAATATAGAATTGCTGTTTTAAGATTTTACGTGAGCTGCGTCAATGAACAGTATTTGGGTGCGCAAAAGTCAAAAAACACGTAACTGTTTATGTTTTGATAAATAAACTGTATTTTTTGCACCTTTCATTCACCTGGGGTGAATATAAAAATTGCTGTTTTAAGATTTACGTAATGCGGCGTCAATGAACATACTGGGTGCGCAAAATCAAAAAACACGAAACTGTTATGTTTTGTATAATAAACGTATTTTTTGCACCTTTCAATTCACCTTTTGGTGAATATAAATTGCTGTTTTAAAATTTACGTAGATGCTGCGTCAATGAACAGTACTGGGTGGCAAAAGTCAAAAAACAGGTATCGTTATGTTTTCGTATAATAAACGGTATTTTTTAGCACCTTTCAATTCAGCCTGTGGTTGAAATATAGATTGCTGGTTTTAAGATTTACGTAGATGCTGCGTCAATGAACAGTACAGTGGGGGTTGCGCAAAAGTCCAAAAACACGTAACTGTTATGTTTATATAATAAACTGTAATTTTATTGCACCTTTCAATTCACCCTGTGGTCGAATATAGAAATGCTGTTTTAAATGATTTAACGTAGATGCTACGTCAATGAACAGTACTGGGTTCGCAAAAGTCCCAAAAAAACACGTAACTGTTAATAGTTTGATAGAATAAACTGTATTTTTTTTGCACTCTTTTATTCAATTCACCCATGTGGGTGAATAAAGAATTGCGTGTTTTAAGATTTACGTAGATTTCTGCGTCAATGAACAGTACTGGTGCGCAGAAAGTCAAAAAACGATCTATCTGTTATGTTTTCGTATAATAAACGGTAGTTTTTTGCACCTTTCGAATTCACCTGATGGGTGAATATAGAATGCTGTATTAAGATTTCAACGTAAGATGCTGCGTCAATTGAACAGTTACTGTGTGCGCAAAAGTGCAAAAAGACACTGTACAGTAACAGATTTGTTTTGATATAATAAACTGTAATTTTTGCACCTTTCAATTCACTGTGATGAATATAGAAATTGCTGTTTTAAGATTTTTACGTCGACGCTGCCGTCAATGAACATACTGGGTGCGCAAAAGTCAAAAAACAGGTATCTGTATGTTTTCTGTATACATAAACTGTATTTTTTGCACTTATTCAATTCACCTTGATGGTGAATATAGAACATTGCCTGTTTTAAGATTTACGTATATGCTGCTTCCAATGAACAGTACGGGTGCGAGCAAAATCCAAAAAGACGTAACTGTTATGTTTTTGATATAATAAACGGTATTTTTTGCACCTTTCCAATTCACGCTATTTTGGAGAATATAGAAGTGCTGTTTTTTAATGATTTACTGTAGATGCTTGCGTCAATGAACAGTACCTGAGGTGCTCAAAGTCATAAAGAACACGTAACTGTATGTTTTGATATAATAAACTGTATTTTTTGCACCTTTACAATTCGCCGTGGTGAATATAGAACAATGCTGTTTTAAGATTTACGTAGATGCTGCGTCATGAACAGTAACTGGTGCGCAAAAAGTAAAAAAACACGACACTGTGATGTTTTCGTACGATACACGGTATTGGTATTGGCAACAAACAACCTGTGCAGAGGTGGCTGCTACTACAAGATTGCTGGATTGTAATTAAGGTGCAAGGTTGAAATATAAACAGTCACAGGTGTAATGTGGTAAAAATTGAAACACCTATCATGAAATGTATGACTGATACTAAAAGTGGAGTTTTTGCAGCTAACAAAGAGACCTGCAGTTACTAGACATGATGTTATATCCAATATAAGTTCTTACTGCCCAATAATCCAGTGGAAATACTTCAATAGCAAACTGTTTAATATTAAAGATATTCCACTACAATATCTAACACTAAGTCTTGGTGAACTTTACAATGTGTTCTTTATAGATAGACTTGTCTGGTGTTCGCTCCGCTGTGGGCCCCCCCCCCCCGCTCCCTCCGCGTGACTTTACACCGGTAGATGAGCTTGCTTTAAAAATTCTCTAGCTAACTACATAAAATCCATCAAATCTCTATATATAACTAAGATTGGAAGGAATCACAGCTAATAGCAGAGGTTCTCTGTGCAGAAATAGACTAATTCCTGAGTCTGTGTGGCCACAGGGCAGAGCGCACGTCCCCTTGTCCCTATGAGACCGCTGAAGAGAACACTGAGCGCCGAAACAGGAAAACGCATGTTCTATGTAAAACGAGTCATGGTGATTTTTCCAGGCCAATCGCAACATACAACATCCCATCATGAACGTCGCACCACCACATCTACAGCCCGGCTCTATCTATAATCAGATTTGCTGAGGCCGCCAAAATATACAAGAAGCGCCGACAAAAGGCTCGATCTTAATAAGAGATAGCTCAGATTTTAACCTTAATTATCGAATGATCTGAAATTTCGATCACCATAAAAACGTGCCGATGTCAACTTTGTCGATAAAATCGCTCAACACTACTGTTTGGCGCATAATGATCAGTCGATAATGTTGGAGGGAAAAATGGAGAAGCAATTAAGCCTAAGACCACCATCCCAACTTGTTAAACAACAGTGGTTGGGGGTCTTAGCAGCATCATGATGTGGGGTTGTTTTGCTGCAGAAGGCATTTCACAAAAGTAAGATTATGCATGAGGAACAAGATTAAGTCGAACGTCACATCTCAAGACATTAAGCCAGGAAGCTAAGGTTTAGTAAAATGGTCTTCCAAATGGACAATAACCCGAAGCATATTGCCAAACTGGTTACAAAGTGGCTTAAGGAGAACCAAGACAATGTTTTGGAGAGGCCATCACAAAGCCCTGATCTCAATCCTATTGAAAATGTAGAGGCAAAGCTGAAAAGGCCGGTGCGAGCAAGACAACCTCCAAACATGACTCAATTACACCAGTTCTGTCACGAGGAATGGGCCAAAATTCCTACCACCTATTGTGAGAAGCTTGTGGAAGGATCCAAAATGTTTGATCCAAGTCCTACAGTTTAAGGGCAATGCTAAAAAATACTAATGAAATGTATGTGAAGTTTTGACTCTGCAGAAAATAATAAAAATGTCTTAAATAAATCTCTCTCTCTCATTATTCTGACATTAATTACATATTACAAATATAAATAATTTTGATTGCTAATTGACCTAAAACGGGGAAGGTTAAATCTGATTTCAGGTCAGATAGTGAGAAAAACATGCAAATGGGGCTTTTTATATTGTGTATGTAAACCTCTGGTTTCAACTGTATATCTGATTTAAAAAACTAGACTTACGTCTTCACCACGAGGAATAATTCTGATGCTTCCTAGAACTAGGATGGTAATCGTGTTATAATAAAATAGGTCTTTGGACCTCCATGGTTGCCTCACTTTTAGTTCTGTTTGAACTATAAAAATCCCTTCCCGGCTTCCATAGTTAGATTCTGCTTACGCTGATAGATGCCAGGTTGTAGAAGCGATAGTACAATAATATATAAGGAATAAGCAACATATAAAGAACTAATAAGTGGACAAAGTGTATATAAAAGTAGGGATATGGAAGTAAATTGATATCTAGAGCCATTTTGTGGCATAAAGGCAATACTACGCACATCACCTATCAGTGTATAGATACGTGTGGATTATATTTATTTTTTAACAAATATTGGAATGTTGTGTATTTAGATGAGATAGCGGATATAATATATTTGTAAAATGTTTTTCAGATGAAAATAACAACATTTTTTGTATATTTTTTTACTCTTGACATTTTCGTATGAGATTCGGGTCATGTGATTATTTCGGCACCGCACAGTTTGTGATGGCATGAAACTGTAGATTTTGGGGTATAACATAAAAATAATAATAATAAAAAACCTTTAAAATTTTAATATAGCCCCAAACCCATTTTCCGCAGCACTTTCCCTTTTATAGGGAAAAAGCACAGAAAAAAACCAGACATTACATTATAAAAAGCTACTAAACAAATGGCCCAACGGGGTGTGGGGGCCCCTGTTCGAAAGAGCTTATAACTATTAGGGTGTATGGGTGAAAAAAAGGGGGACTTTTTACGGTCTGAAGGTGGACCCCACGGCCCAAACCGCGGGCGATGGCGTAAGTCCACACCAGGGAGGGAAATCTAAGGGGGGCCCCGGGTTTTTAAACCAGAGCCCCCCGCAAAGGGGGAAATAAGTTTTGGGCTCCCGGGGGTTTTTTCCACCAGGCATTTCCACTGGCGGGGCTTGCCTGGGGTGGGGGCCCAAGAGTGCAGGTAAAAGTAACGGCGGGGCGGGCTCGGGTTGTAACGGGAAAGGAGGGTTCAGGACAGGGCGGCTCGGGGTTCTTTAACGGAAAGACGAAAGCAGGGAGTCGGTACAGGGAAAGGGCAAGACATAACGCTCGGAACATTTTCACCATGGGAAAATACACCAAGGATCCGCGGGGGCCGGGCAGGAATTCCCCCGGGACAAAATGGGAGCGGGGCCCCCAGAAAATAAAACCAATTCCCGGGCGCACTCCCCCTTTTAAATTAAAATTTGCCCGGCGCTTTGGGGCACCCCAAGGGCGGAGCTACGCAGGGGGGGCCCAACCCACAGACTGAGCAGAGCGCAGCCGGGTAATTTGAGCGCCGGAGGGGACCCGATGCACGAGGGGGACCCCAACCCAAAACGTGCGGGCCCGGGGGGCCCCCTTTGGGAAGCGGGGGCACGGCGCGCCCGACCCCAAACCCCAGTGGGCCCGCAGGGGCGTCCGGGGACATTTCCCCCCCCCCCTTGGGGCCCCCCCCCCTTTGGGGCCCCCCTTTCTCTTACTGGAATGAAGAAAATCTCTGGATGAGGCTGCGGTTCAGGATATTCTCCCCCGGGTTTCCCAAGCCCTCTTTTTTCGGGCCCGAAGCCCCCCAGTCCACCGGGAAAGTATCGTTTTCCCCCCTATTTCTCCTCATCCCCAAAAATTTCCTTGACCTCAAAGACTTTGGGGCCGCATCAGCCACAAAACGGAGGGGGGGAGGGCCCTTTTCCCTGGGAAAAAATTTTTTAAGGACCAGGGGTTTTCAAAAAAGGAGACATGAAACGCTTTGGGGTTTTTCTCACGTGGGGAGATAGCCGGATTTTTGTATGTACCGGGTTGTTTTGCGACTGAGGGCCTAAAAAGGGTCCCGGGAAAAAGGGGGTCCCAGTTTGTGAGAGGGTTTTTTTTTAAAAAGCGGACATATCTAGATGAAGCCAAAAACCTTTTCCCCCTGGAGAAAAAACCGGAGGGGGGTTTCCTTCTCTTGTCCCGCTTGATTCATAAATGCGTTTTACGACGCGCGGAGCAGCGACTGAGGGGCCCGGGGACCAGATGGCCTTAAAGTTTTTTAACCGTGCTCCGCCCCCGGGAACCTCGGAGGGGGTTTTACCAGAGGGAGGGGAGGGCGGGTTTCAAGCCAAACAAAAGAAAAAGGGGGAGGCCCCCGGGGGGCCCTCGTTAAAGGGGAAATTTAATAAGAGAACTCCGCCCCCCGGCAGAAAATTTGGGCCCCCAATCATTTTGGCGGGGCCAAAAGACGAAATGACGAAAGTAACATCCCAAACCGGTTGACCCTCTCCACCGGGGCCCGGGGTTTCGCCCCTGCGGGGGGTAGCCAGAAGAAAAGTCGAGTTTTTCACCTAAAATTTGGTTGCAAAAGGGCTCGCCAAAACCTGGAGAAAAAATGAACTCCCCGGTCGAGACAATTTGCTGAGGGAGCCATGTAGCCCGAACACTGGAAAAAGAATAGCTAAACCGGGGGGAGGCAAAAGGCAGCCCTGGCGACGGAACTAAATGGGGCCTTTTTTGGAAAAGCGATCTGTAATAAACCCAAAAAAGGTGTTCCCCAGACGACGAAGGGAGGTCAGTTATGAAGCCCCATCAAAAATGTTGGCCCCGGGGGGTTGCGGGGGAAATGGGAAAGGGGTTTGGAAAAGTGGGCCTCCCCGGCTTGTGAGTGGCATCTTTTTGGCGGGCCCCAGGATTTCACAAGACGAAACGAACCCCTTTAAACACCCTTTTTCCATTTTTTGGCCACCAATAAAACCGGGATACCCAGCAAAAGGGGTTCTTCGGGCCCGGGATAAACCAGCCCCCCAGTTGGCCCAATGCCCCCCAAATTAGGATACCCCGCGGAGAGAGGGCGCACTTTAAGTCCTTCCAGGGGGAACCTTCCGGAGGTTCCACGGGGCGCCGCCGAAATGAGGCGCTCTGGAGAAATTATGGCCGGGAGAAGTATCTTAAACCCCCCAAACTTTGGGAGGCACGGGAGGGGCATCAGCTCTCAAATTCTTCTCACAGCTAAAAGTGGATCTCAAAATCAACCGGGAGAAAAGACACCACCTGGGGCCTGGCGTGGGTTAAGTCGCTGAGCCGTCGCAAATTTTGGAGGTTTTTTTTGGGTTCCGGTAGATAGGGAAAGGGGAAAAAACGGGTTTCCCTCCAGCAAATAACCCCACCCCCTCCAGGGCCAATTTTATGGCTAGTACCCCCGGGCCGCCAAACCCGGTAATTCTTCTCAGCCGACGAGAAAAAAAAAAAAGGGTTTTGGGAAAGAAACCGCACGTTAAAAAGTTTTCCCCCGGGGGCCCCCTTTTTGCGAAAGAACTGCCCCGGGGCCGGCCCCACAGATGGGGCCCATCCACCCCCAAAGTGAGGGTTTCGGGGAATCCGGGACGTGCAAGGATAGCCCCCGTAGAGAAGGGGACTTGAGCTTCAAAAACCCGCCTCCCGCCTCAACCCCACGGGCGTGGTTTGGCTTGTTTCTTGGTGAGGGCTAAAAATGGGGCCCCACCAGCGTGGAGAAGTGGGGAAAAAAACCGGGCGATAGTAGTTGCAAAACCCAAAATCGCTGGATTGCCCGAAACCCTACAGGGCGTGGCATTTGCAACACGGGCAGATTTTTTTCGCTGGACCCATCCGAAAGGCCTTGGGCCCGAGATGACTACCCCAAAAAACGGGGGGGCAAGCCCGGGATTGGAAAGGGCACTTCGCCACTTGGCGTACATGGGTTGTCCTGGAGACGTCCAGTCCCTGACGAACTTTGGCAACGGGGGTTTCCTCGAGGTCAGGAGAAAATCACCGGGAAATGAAAACAAATAACCACCCGCGGGTGGGGGAAAGGAGGCCCCTGAAAAGGACGCTTTAAACTAGCCCTAAAAAAACAGGGGGAAACCCATTGCACATCCAAAGGGGCCCATCACCAGGTACTCCAAAGTTCCCGCCCCCTTTGGGGGTTAAAGGCCGTTTTCCCAAATTCGTCGCCCTTGCGGTTTTCGGCCCAAATTTTGTTTTGCCCCTCTCAAAAACCAACTTAGAAAGATCTTGGTGCCCCCCGGGGGCCCCAAAACACTCCGTGATCAACAGCATGGATCCCGGGTTTTTTTCACCTGATCTTTTTTCAAACCCCGAGTCTATCGGGGGCCAAAAGGGTACCGTCCTTCTTCTTTACAAAAAAGGAACCCCCCCGCACCCGCGGGAAAAACGGGGAAATTTTGCGATGAACCCCTTCCTGGGGTTCTCCGGGAAATGTACCCCAACCCATGGCTTAGCTCAAAACCGAAATTTGGGTTACTCGGCCCTCGGGGGGGGACGGGTACCTGGCAATAAATAAATTGGACAATCGAAAATGGAAATGCGGAGGAAGACTCTCGGCTTGCCCCAGAGAACACATCGGCGTACCCCAAAAAATTCGGGCGGCACCCCGGGGCAGCGGCTCCTTGGGGGTTTAAGCAAGCGGGGAAGCACCCGGCGAGGTGCCACCAAACAACGCCCCCCGGACAGGGGGACCCCAACAAATTCACCCCTCCGAAGACCAGTCCGGATAGGAAGGGGAGCCGTACCCAAATGGGAGCCAGGAGGATCGCCGAGGGAGGAGCACCCCAACACATAGAAGGCTTTTTCTTCCTTATCCCAGAGCCCCTACATGGAGGGACAGTTGGGGTTGGTGACGAACTGGTTTTTTGTCGCTAAGCAGCTCCCCACGACGGAAAGAAAGACAAGCGGTTTCTCCAGACATACCACTGGGAAACTTTATACTGCTTCACAGAGGCCCGGTGGATGAAGTTTCCCCCGGGGGGAGCCCGGGGTCCAAAAAACGCCGGAAAACCCGGAAAAGTGAATTTCCCGAAATCCCGGACACACCTTCCCACCAACAACAACAGGGGTGGAGAGTAGGAGGTTGCCCCCAAGGAAAAGCCTCTCCTCCCGATCCCAGGGGGCGGGGGTTTTTTTCCCGCAGGCCCTTTGGGGGACCCGGGGGGGAAATTTCCCCCAAAATGCTCCCGGGCTGGGCCCCAGTAAAAAGGCACAAGTTCTTTTGCCGAAGCTGGGCCCCAAATCCTGTTCAGAAAAAAACGACCGGTTTGATTTGCATGGGCCCCTCGGGGGAGGTTGGCGGGTGTGGCGCAGGGGACCCCCCCTGGAAAAAACTGGTCCAGGGCGAAAGGGAAAACCCGGGGAGGTTTGGGGGGGACAGATCTCTTGCCGAAGTTTTTTTCCTCCCGTTCAAGAAGCGGAATTTTAAAGGGGAGTTTCAACCGGATCAGGGGCACTGGGGGGGAAGACGGGAAGGGCCCCAAACGGCCCGGGGCGTCCCTTAAAATCGGGTTGAAGTCCTTTCTTGAAGGTAGCAACAACGCGGGCCCCGTTCCAAGACAGTTTGGAGGGCCCGGGTCTGAACGTATCGCGTAGGCTTTCCCACAGACAGGTCCCCCCCGGCGTAAATTTAGGGGGGCGTCCCCAGCGGAGGAGGGAAAGGGGGTGGTTTTCCCCAAAGACGTTGCGGAACACCGGGTTAAAATTACTTTAAAAACCGCCCTCAACTTGGAAAGTTTTTGTCCCCTAGAGGTGTAGCCAATGCCAGGGCTTTTTCCCCGGACAGGAGGCGACCATGAAATCCCCCTTTTTTGGGGGACCCCCGGGCTGGGCAGGGAAAAAATCCAAATCATCAGCTTTCCCCGGCATAGAGGATTGGGTGATGAAACCCCCTTTCAATTTCCGGGCCCCGTCCAAAATTTTGGGCGGGAGCGAACAGGCGAAGCTTTTGGAAACCCCCCACCGTAAAAAAGTAGAGGCCCGGGAAAAAAACCGTGGAGGGTGGGGGAAGGTGCTGCTGCTGGGCAGTGACGAGTTGCTTTCAAACCCTGGTTGGATAGCTGGGTTTAGTTGCTTTCCCTTTTTACCAGTTGCTGAGACTTTTCACAACAACGATTGTCCCAAACCGCCAAAGGGTGGGGGATCGGGAAACCTTTGGGGGGATCCAGGCTGGATCCTACAGTTACGGGCCCGGGGTGGATCCACTTTTTCCCCCCGCAAAGGGGATGGCGGGAACCCACACCAGGGGGTGGAATCAAAAAGTTCACCCCGAGCCCGTCCCCAAAGGCGGGGTTGGGCTTGCTGCAGCGGGTTTCCACCAGGTCAATACCACCGGGGGGCTTTCCTGCGGTGGGGGCCAAAGTGCGAGGGACAGTAAACGGCAAGCCACGCTCGTGGGCGTAGACAGGGGGAGAAGGCAGGACAGGCCCCTCTGGTTCATAAAACGGTAAAAACCCTAAGGGAGGGAGTCGGTAAAAAAACAACAACGGAAAAGGGAAAAACAGGGAAAGCTCTGGAACCTTTACCATTGGGAAATACACCCCAAAGGAAAACCGGCCCAGGGCCGGCAGGAAGTTTGGGCCCGGGCAAAAAAAAGCATACCCGGGAAAAGAAAACCCAATTTCCCGGGGCACGCCCCTTTTTAAAATTTAAATTGCCAGCGTTCGCGGCCCCTAGAGGGCGGAGCTTTCGCGCCGGGGACCGGACACAGACTGAGCAGGAGCACGGCCGGGTAAGGAGCCCGGAGGGGGCCGATGCAAGAGCGGACCCCGAAAACCCCACGTGCGGGACCGGGGCCCCCGCGGGGGCAGGGGGCCGGGCCCCCCTGGGCCCCCCCCGGGCAGAGGCGCAGGGGTCCGTGACAGTGACAATTTCTTGGTTTACAATGGACCGCCAAAGTTTTTCATAAATAGGGGGGATTTTACCCTAAAAAATGGATGAACCCGCCAAAACCCAACCATACATCAATTTTAAAAAGATAGGTGCCCCGTTGGGGGCCAATTTCAGGAAGTGACGAAAAAGTGGGCAGAATTTTTTGGGGGTTAACAATTTTGGGAACTTTATAGGGTTTTCTAAGAAGAAAGGGTTTTAGAAACGCCCCCTTTAAACTGTTAAGGTTTGTGAGTGGCCCATCACATGCGGTAACAATTCCAGAGAACTGGTGGGAATACGGCAAAATCTTTGGGGGACGGGGATGGGGGGTTCGGATTTAATTTTTTGGGGTTGGGCTTAATTTGTAGCAAGCGGAGAGGGGTGGGTAGGGTGGGGGAAAAGAGATGAGGGGGAGATGTAGGGGGTGCAGCACTGTGGAGAGCCTTTTGGTGAGAGTGATGAGTTTTGTTGTATTCCCGTCCCAAAAAGGCACCAGTGCAGAGACGACAAAAGGGAAAAGTTCCCTCAGTATAGCGCCCGGAAAGAAAAACAAGCCTGGATTTCTGCCCCTCAGGACAGATTGGAGAGAGAGAGTTTTCAGAGGAAGACCAACAATAGGGGGTTACAGTAGTCAAGGGTGAAAATTTAATAAGACAACAATGAAGTTTTTAGTTGTTTTCCCCCAGTTAGAAATTTGGGCGGTTCTGGAGATGTTTTTTTGAGGTTCAGGTGACAGGGGCCCGGGAAGGGGTTTTGGAAAAAAAGGGGGGGGAAAGGACAATCCGAGTCTATATAACCCCCAACAAACGGGGCCCGGGGTGCCTTGGGGTTATGGTGGGTGCCACACACGGAAAAGAAAAAAAGCAGGGGGAGGTCCCGGTTTTTGTAGATTTGGGGTGGGAAAAGACTAGAATTCAGTTTTTAAATGGGTTTAAATTGAGATAGAAGAGGACAAGAAGTCAGAGACAGGGGGACAACAATCACTGGGGTTTTGTAGCAGGGCGGAAATGATTTTCCCCGGGGGGAAAGGAAAAGTTGAAATGTCCCTTTATCGTAAGAAAGGTACTGGAAGCCAAATCTAAATGTGGGTTTGTCCAAAGGGGGGCTGTGTAGAGTGAAAAGAGGGGAGGACCAAAAACGGAAACCCCCCAGGAACCCCGACAGCAAAAGTTTGAGGAAGGGTAGAACCCCCGGGAAAAAGGGGACACGAAGGAAACGGGCGAAGGGTGTAAAGGGAAAAAAAACCAAAGAAAAGCGGGTCCTGGGTTTTCCGAGGCGAGGGCCCGTTTAGGAGGAGGTGGTGATCAACAGGGGGAAATGCTGGGAGAGAGATCCAAAAAGAAAACAGCAATGAGTAGTTTAACCCGAGATTTTGCCCGTCAGGATATCATTGGGGAAAATTTTGAAAGAGCAGTTTTCTGGGATGGGAGGGGGGGAAACCAATTACAGAGGGTCAGAAAAAGAGTTAGCAGAGAGATAGGGGGATCAGGGGGGAGAGGGACCAATGTTTTCCCGGGGTTTTTTGAGATGAAGGGAAGGTTAAGACTGGTTGGTATTTGGCCGGGGCAGGAAGGGTTTAAGGGGAGGGTTTTTAAGTAAGGGAGTTATAAAACGTGTTTTTAAAGGGAAAAAGAAAGATCCCGTGGAGAGGGGAAAGGTTTTAAGAATTTTTAGTGAGGTGAGAGAGGGCAAAACTGGAGAAATGGGCCTGGACAAGGGGGAGGGAATGGGGTCACTAAGAAAATGGTTGGGGCGAGCAGAACGGAGGGAAAAACCCGGACACTTCTTTTCTGAAAGGGGTCCCAAGGGGTGAGAGCAATTAAAAAAGGACGTGCGGGGAGGGACCGGGAAAGGGTTTAATTGGGGAATTTTTGATGTAATGTTTTGCTGGATGCTGTCAATTTTTGTCTTTGAAGTGAGTGGCCCCTCTTCAGCACAGGTTTAGTGACCGGGGGGCCCGAGCTTTTTGGGGCCCAGGAGGGGTGGGAAGGGGTTTAAACAGACGTTTTTTGGGGTTTTTTGATAATTTTGGAGATGAAAAAGGGGGGTGAAATATTTTTGTTTTTTCCACCGTGAAGGGCAGGGGGATAATCTTGAGCCCTGAATTTGGGAGTGGAGAAATTTTGTAGGTAGCTTTGGGCTTTCCCACAGAAAGGCCCAGCACACCCGGGGCAGTGCCCGGAGAAAAAAGATCTGAGGGTTTTGGGGGCCCAAAGGGGCGGGCGTCTACCCCTGGTGGTTTCGGTGGGGTGAGGGTTTCCAAATGCCCGGGGGTAGGGGGGGGTTTTGGGGGGGGTTTTTTATTGGGAATGTTTTTAAAAGCCAGGGGCAGGACAAAGGGGAAAAAGAGGAGATTGGGGGGGAAATGAAAAGGGCTTAAATTGCCGGGAGCTCCTGATTGTTGATAGAGCGGAGTTTCGGGAAAAGGGCGACCCGGGGAAAGGTTTAGTCCAAAAGGGTGGGAAATTTGTTGATATTAAAAAAGAGATAAGGTTTTTTAAACCGGAGTTTTAAAGGAGATTGGTAAGATTAGAAATTGAGCAGGGGGGACAGAAAAACCAATCAAAAGAGTTCCCATCTTTTTGGGGTTTTGGGAGTCAGGAAACTGCGAGAGGCCAAGAGAAAGGGTTTTGTTTAAAAAAAATGAAGGGGGAAGGAGAAAAATAGGGGAGTCCAATGGGGATTTTTTAAATCACCCATGATTTATGTGGGTATTTTTAGTTTAAAGAAAATGACGAAACCAGGGGGCAAAATGAACCCGAAAATGGCCGGTGAGCCTGGGGGCTGTAGACAATGCGACCTGATGGAAAATGGGCCCAAAGAGGGCTGAGGGTGGGACTTCAAAGGGGGGGAAAGTGAGTGAGGGGAAGGGGGGAAAGAAACCTTTAAAGGTTTTTAAGTGGAGAGGGGAAGTAAGCCCCAAAACCCTGCAATGTTTGTTTGTTTGAGTAGTCTGAGCTTAGCCCAACACGCACCTAAACTGGGGTTTTTTAAAACCAAACCGGGGTTTCCCTGATTGCACCTGGCAATATCGGTACTCTTTCATTGCTAATTACACCGGCCCCAGTGGATTGTGGGCCTGGGAACCAGCTGCAGCCACCTGATAAGTACTGATAAGTACTTACCGAGAATTTGGATACATGCAAGTGGAGAGTTGTGCCTGCCACATGCACAACTGAGCAAGCTGAGCTGATAATAGACACCTAAAGACTCCATTGACTCATGTCAAAATAGTACATGAGGAAGCACTTTATCATGTTGCTGAACCATGTAGCGGTGAATGCTTCTTCTTTGATACATTATTTGTATTGTCATTTCCTGTGACTGCTGGTGTACTTTCCTGTTAGGCTTGCAGTGGTTTGGATTCCACCAGCATCATTACATTTCTAAATGAATAACATTATATAAGTTGTAAATCTCACAAGTACCTGGGAAAACTTTGGATGACAATTAATCTAATCATTCATTGTAAATTGCTGGAGACCATCCATAATATGGAAGTATCCGACTCTTCTTGTTTCCTTTGTGTTATTTGGAAAATCGAAATAGTTCAAGAGATCAAATCTCGTTGCCAAGTTTCCATAATCATCAAAGAAAACCGATTCGCCACCCGGAGATGTGAAATTTACTGTTTTCAAGTGTCTATTTACCTAAGGAAAGTGTGAAAGAATAATTCTAATTGGTCATTATTACAATCATCAAGATCTCCCACCTTTCCTCAGTAATCAATTTACCGTTTAATCCTGGTGGCTTTGTCTGCTGTTTCTGCCTTGGTTTTATCTCATTGTTACCACCCATCAAGCAGCTGATTCAGAACCCACTGTGGCTTATGAACTATCTAGTGGAGCTATAAAACCCAGTCACTGCCACAAATCTTGGCCTGAGTGTGCAGAATATAAGGGTCTTCTGTGCATCTCTCAATACTTACAAGTTTTCTGAGTCCCTGTGTTTTTGAGCCCTGTAGACCCTAGCTTAGACCCTAAGTTGGTTTCCTATAAGTGCTGCCCTTTTTTCTTTTTCCTGGTTTCCATCTCTGTTCTGCAACTTGGTAAATACACAAAACACGTTTAATGTTTACCTGTTGTCACGGATGCCCCTGCAACCCTCATCCCGGGTTGCAAGCACATCCGTGCCCCACTGCTGAGCGGCGGCGCGTCTCGCACGTCGGGTTGCGGGCACGCTCGTTCCCAGTATCACTTACCCGGCCACGCTCCTGCTCCAGCTATTTCTGTCCCTCGGCGCGCGCGGTCCGGCTCCCTAGAGCGTGCCGGCAGTGTTAAATTTAAAGGGCCAGCGCACTGGTAATTGGCTATTGCCGGTCGCTGCCCCTATTTAAGCCTGCCTCTTCCTAGTAAATTCGCCGGATCTTTAGTGCCCTGTGCCTATAGAGACAACATTCCTGAAGCCTTGTTCTGATTACCGTGTACCACACCGTTTGCCTCCGTCCCTCGACCACAAATCTTGCCGCCTGCCCTGACCTTCCTGCCTGTCCACGACCACGCATTGCCGCCTGTCCTGACCTTCTGCCTGTCCCCGACTACGAGCCTTCCTTCCGATTTTATACCATGCTACACCTCGCCTGCCTCCGCAAGCAAGTCACGTCAGGGGTAGTGACCTGGTAGGCTCTGGTGAAAACTGGGACCTACTTAGATTCCGCTCCCTGGCATGGCTTACGCCATCGCTTGCGGTGGTCAAGAGGATCCACTATTTCCAACCGTGACAGTAAGATCCGGTCATGGATCACGCCAAGGTGCCTCTACTGAGAGTCTCTAACATAACCACCATCGTGGCCAAGCAATCAAAGCAGATCTCGCAGCAAGCGCAGCAGCTTAACCAGCTGTCTACTATGATGCAGCAACTCCTCACCGCTCAGCAGCAGCAGTCGGCTGCGGTGGTCCCTCCCGTGGCAGCCGTTCCGGGGTTGTCTGTCGGTCCTAAACTCTGGTTGTCCATGCCGACAAAGTTTGTTGGGGACCCAAATGCCTGCAGGGGCTTCATCACTCAGTGCTCCCTCCACGTGGAACTTATGGCTGGTCAATTCCTGTCGGAAAGGTACAAGGTGGCCTTCGTGGTCAGTCCTGGCCTGGGCAACTCCTCTTTGAGACCGAGGCGATCTGGTCACAGCTGATCTTGTGACATTCCTACAGGCGTTCCGCAGTGTCTTCGAAGAGCCTGCCCATGCTTCGTCTGCCGAGCCCCCCTTACTGAACCTGCAGCAAGGGAACGCCTCCATAGGTGACTATTCGGTGCAATTCCACACACTAGCATCGGAGTTGGCTTGGAACGATGCAGCGTTGTGCGCCACGTTCAAAAAGGGCCTCTCCAGCCAGATTAAGGATGATCTCTCCGGGACCCACCGTCTTCGGTAAATGAGCTCATCCATCTGGCAACCCGGATAGATATCTGTTTCGCAGAGAGACATGAGGAGCTCCGCCAAGAGCAGGAACCGGTCCGAACACGTCGTCTACCTCGTCTTGCGCTGGTTGTTTCTATGGCCCCCTGCCTCCTCCCAGCAGCCAGTTGGAAGAGGCCTTGCAAGTGGATAGAGGCCCACTGACTCCGCAGGAACTTAACCTACAATGTAAGAAGAACATTTTGTCTTTACTGCGGCAGCCCTGAAAATTCTCTCAGGTTGCCCCGATCCGTCAGCAATGTCTGGGAAACGAGCCACACCTAGGCTCCTGGGAGGATGCGTTCATAGGTGTGAGCACATTTCCTCATTTCGGAACATAACAGTCCTGGTGGGCACTGGTTCTGGTACATACTTTTAACCTTCAGCCTTCTTGTCTCTTGGTCGGCTGGGAATTTCTTGGACGCTGCCCCTAGTGTCTCAGTATTACCTACCCGTGGTCCTCCTGGAGAAACCTCAGGCCATCTCCTTGTTAATGGGAGTTCCTCAGGATTCTAGTACGCTACTCGTTACTGAGCATTTGTTCCTTCAAGTGGGGGCAATTTAATAAGGTGAGACTTATGTTCCTTTTGTGTTACCCCGGGTTCTTTCTCGTCATCCTTCTGGGTCTTCCGTGCTGCAGGCATGCTCAATTCTCATCTGGCGAAGGGCGAAGTTCTGCGTTGGGAGGCCAGAATGTAGGTCTCGCTGTTTGGTGGCACTGTCGCCCCGTGCATTACCGGCTTACTCCAGCAGTACTTCTACAGTCTCTGGCGGGTCTGTCCGCACGCCGTTTCAATGTGTATGCTGACATCTTCCTGAGAAGCAAGTGGAGACCTTGCCTCCCACACGCCCCTATGACTGCCCTATTGACGTTCTGCCTGGAACATATCTACACGGGGCAGGTCTACTCCCTCTTGTTGTGCCCTGAGGACCTTGGATTTGTCCACCTACATCATAGTGAATCTCCAGAAGGGGTTTATTAGTATAGTTCCTCTCTCTGGCTGCAGCCGGGGTTCTTTATTCATAAGAAGGAGTGGGATCCCTAGTACATTTATCGTTTTACGCGTTCAACAAGATCACCATAAAGAATCGATACGCCTTGCCATTGATTACGGCTCCGTGGAGCCAAGATTTTCTCCAAGCGTGGGACCTAATGAGGAAGCCTATAACCTGATTCGGATTCGTGAGGGAGGACGTAAGAGGAAAAGCCCGGCCTTCAATACTCGAGGTGGGCACTTCGAGTACATTGCTCATGAACCTTTGGACTCGTAATTGCTACTGCAGTCTTACAGGTGTTTGTCAAAAACATTTCAGTGACCTACTTTACACCGGTGTGGTATTCTATCTGGAAGACATTCCTGATCTTTCCTACTGATCCAGAATCCACCAAAGCCCATGTGAGGGCACAAGTCTCAGGTGTTTACTGCTAACCGTCTGTATGCAAAGCCGAGAAGTGCCTCTTTAACAAGACAAGTATCCCCTTTTTCGGCTACCATCCGCTCTGACCCAGGGTCTACAGATGGACCCAGTCCAAGGTTGGCGGCCGTGTGTGCAATGTCCTCCACGCCCAGTCAGCCTTGGGGCAGTACTGCTGGTTCATGGGTTTCTGTAATATTACAGGCAGTTCTATACGTCACTTCTCCTCTAGGTGGCTCATATTGTGGCCCTCACGAAGAAAAATGCTATCCACACAGCTGGCCTTCCGAGGCGAGGAAGCACATCATAACTAAAAAACTGGCCTTGCACACCAATCTATCAGTGCGGCGGCCACCGAAAGGCCCTTCTCGGTCAATGTAGATGCTGTCAGTGGGAGTTGGGAGCGTCCTCACGCCAAAAAGAGACCCAAGGGCATAATTGGTCTAGTTGGCTTCTTTTTCAAGTCGTTCTAGCCGCGGAAAGAAAATGACACTATTGCGAGACAGGCTTTATTAGCATCAAAAATGGCATTGGAGGAATGGCGTTATCTGCTGGAAGGTGCTCGACATCCATCTGTTTCTACTCAGATAACAAGTATCCTCAGTTTCTCCAGACGGCTCAGCAATCAATCCGCTACAGGTAGGTGGTCGCTCTTTTTCTTCACTGGTTTAACTTCCAGGATATCCACTCTGTCCCTCAGGATAAAGAATGTGAATTGCAGACGACCATCTTCTCATGCCTACGATGTGGTGGATGAAAAGTAATGTCAAGAGGCACATAATCCTCCAGAGCGTCTTATCTCACGCAGTCCCGTCGACCTCCGGAAGGTCAGCCGGGGAAGAAATACGGCAAAGCCCTGCGCTCGTAGGAGTATCCTGAAGTTGGGACACTGCCACTGGTGGCGGTCTTACGGTGTTCCACAAAAACGTTTATCCTTGATTTTCTCGGTTCTATTGGTGGCAGAACCTCGCTAAAGATGTCAAGAATTTTGTTGAGTCATGTTACTCCTCTGTGCCCGTAATTAGACACCTCGTCACAGGGGGCGGGATTATTGCAATCTTTACCCATCCACTACAAACCATGGTCTACATGGCGATTGGTCTTTGGTAAACCAATCTTCCTACGTTAGTCTTATGGTAACACGTTTTGTCTGGTGGTCAAGATCGGTTTTCCAAAATGGCGCATTTTGTCCCTTTGCCAGCCTTGCCTTCTGCCTCGCCCCTGGCCGAGCTGTTTTTTCGCCACATTTTTTCGTTTGAACTGGTTTCCTGCTGCAGATCGTCTCGGATCGAAGGGTTTCCAGTTCGTTGCCAAATTCTGGCGGGCACTTTGTTCTCAACTACAGGTGAAGCTTGATTTCCTCCTCAGCTTACACCCCAAGACGAATGGCCAGGTTGGAGAGAGTAACTAGGTTATGGGGTGTTATCTTGCCCACACTTTGTCTCGGCTCGACAAGATGCACTGGTCCAACTTGCTTCGTGGGGTGAAATTTTCGTATAATTCCTAAGGAATCGGATGTCTGCGGGTGCCTCTCCCTTCTACATCGTGTACGGCCTGCATTCCACGCCACCTCTCCCAATGCATCTCAATCTGAGGGTCCGGGGGGAAGCCCTGGTACAGGACATGAAAGACCATCTGGTCCCTGACCCGCCATTCCCTGCTCCGTGCTTCTTAGCGCACGAAGGCTCAAGCAGATAAAAGAAGAGTCCCCCTCCAGTCTTCTCCCCGGGTGAAAAGGTGTGGCTATTGGCCAAATATGTCCGCCTCAAGATCCCAAGCCTACAAACGGGGACCCCACATTTTTGGGGACTTTTAAGGTCCCTAAGCATATTAAAACCCGGTTGCTTTAAAATCCGGCTCCCACCTACCATGCGCTTCCCGAACTCCTTTCATGTCTCGCTATTAAAACCCTGGACTGAATCGTTTCTCACGGATGGCAGTCCCTCCTTCGGTCTGTCTAATGTCTTGGTAGTCAAGGAAATATTGGGTTGAGGAGGACTAGAGGGAAAAACATTATTTTCTCGTTGACTGGAACGGGGTTCGGGACCGAGGAATGGTTTGGGAGCCGCGAGGAAAACATGCTGGAACAGTATTGTAATTACAGATAAATACCTTCAGCAGAAAGAGGTGGGGGGGGAAGGGGTACTATCACGGATGCCCCTGCTGGGACGCGGGCGCGCTCATCCCCCAGCCGGTGCCCAGTATCACTTACCCGGCCATGCTCTGATGTCCGAGGTCTCTGTACCACGGCAGCGGTGGCCCACTCCCTAGGGCCGACTTTGCGGGCGGCTGCAGTGTTAAAAATTTTAAAGGGGCCAGATCACGGTTATTGGCTATTTTGCCGTCGTGCCCCTATTTAAAACCTGCTCTTCTATTAAACATCGCCGTTTATTTTAAGTTGCTCTTTGCCTATAGACGGAAATGCATTCCTGAAGCCTTGTTTTGATTTACGTAAGCCCGTGTGCGCGTGTACCGATACGTTTGGATCTCGTCCTTTTCGACCACAATCTTGCGCTGCCACTGGGGGGGGGGGTGGGGGGGGGGGGGGGGGGGGGGGACCTTCCTGGCCTGTCCACGACCACAAACAATGCTGCCTGTCCTGACCTTTCCTGCACTGTTCCCCGACTACATGCTCTGCACTTCCTAATTTTTGTACCACGCTGCCTCTGCAAGGCAAGTCACGTAGGGGTAGCACATGGTAAATTTACCGCCGCGCAAGTCCATCCCGCTTTGCGGCGGGGCTCTGGTGAAAACTGGGACCACTTAAAATTTCGCTCACAGTTGTGCTTACGCTTCGCTTTGCGGTGAGTCCAGAGATCCACTATCTCCAACCGTGACACCTGTTCCTGCAATCCAGTCTGTGGTACGCGTAGGAGTCATACACTTCAGATGTATTCCTTTCGAGGCTGGCGTCCTGCATTTTTATGTTTTCTTACCATCCTGCTTGTCTTGGTATATGATGCTTTCCTGAGTCTGTCACCTGCTGGTCCAGATTGCTGAACTTCTTTGGTGGTCAGTTCCCTGCACTACTGGTTTTAATGACAGCTGTTCAAAGCCATGTATACTGGTGTCTGTATGATCCTATATCGTGAGACCTGGTTGTCCCAACGCCTAATGGTCTGAAACCTGCATTTCTGGTGAAAATGGACTTGCTGGTCTGGAATCTTGCACTTTGGTGTTTGCTGCATGATGGTCAATAATTATGCTCTCCATCTTGTGTTCCTGTGTCCTTGTCTGCCATTCCTGTGCTCCTGGTATCTCCATATTCTAGACTCCCATTCCTGAGTCCCTGTTGCCCATGTCTGCCTTCCCAACCTGATCATTGGTACTCCAGTGTCCCTGGGCTCCTGGTGTCTCTACCTGTGGTATCCTCATCCAGTGCCCTATTCTCCTGGTGTTCTTTCCTCTAGCACCTCTGACTGCATCTGGTTGGGCAAATGACAGTCACAGTCTCAAGGATCCAGATATCTCTCAGATGGTTCTTAAGTTTGTTGTCATCTGTTAAAATAAAGTCCTCTGAAATGTAACAGTCATGCACCTCATCATTTTCTTTGTATTGACCTCATCCTTCCATAGAACAAATATTTTCATAATGATCAGATGTTAATTCCCTTCTCTCATGACTAGTGTTGAGCGATTATTATCGACAAAGTTGAAATCGGCACAGTTTTTATGTTGATCGAAATTTTTAGATCATGCGATAATTTAGGTTAAAATCTGTGCATCATCTATTAAGATCGCGCCATTTTCGACGCTTCCTGTCATTTTGGCGGCCAGCAAACCAGCTTACAGAATAGAGCAGGGTGAGATGTGTGTGCGATGTCATGACTGGGATGTGTATGTCTGGAAAAATCACATGACCTCGTTTTACATAGAACAGCCCTTCCTGTTCATGATCAGTGTCTCTCAGCATCTCATAGCAGGAGGACGTGCGCTCTGCCTGTGTCCAAACAGCTCAGCGAAATTATTCTATTTCTTCACAGAGAAAGCTCTACTTTTAGCTGTGATCCTTACAACTTAGTTAGATCAGAGATTGGAAGATTTTATGTAGTTAGGTAGAGAATTTTAAAGGAGCATCTACCGCTGCAAAGTCACGGAGAGAGCGGGGGGGGGGGGGGGGGGCACCCGCGGGCGAACACAGACAAGCTCTATAAAGAATACTGGATAAAGTTCACCAAGACTTTGTGTAGACATTGCTCTGCAATAGCTGTATTATTAACAGTTTTCTATTGAAATATTTCCTGGATATTGGGCAGCCTGAACTATTAGGATACACATCTTTTCTAGTAACTGCAGGTCTCTTTGTTAGGTGCAAAACTCCACTTTTATTCTCAGTATACATTTCAGATAGGTGTTCTTTTTCAATTTTGCCCATTCCAGCTTTGTCGATATAGCCACCTTGCAGTTAAATTAGAATCCAGCAATTTTGTAGTCAGCACAGGTTGATAGGTGCCAAAAATACCTTTTTGTTATCCGAATACATTGCAGATACGTGTTTTTTTACTTTGGCGCACTACAGCTTTGTTCATTGAGGCACCTTGCACTTAAATGTTAATACAGCAATTTTGTAGTCACCACTAGTGTTGAGCGATTACGTTGGCCATCGACATCGGTCGATGGTCGATAGTCGACCATCATCGACAAGATATTCGATGGTCGATGGTAGATTATGATCGATGACCATTAAATTCTATTGGAGAGCAACAACACCTTCATTCTTACACCCAAACAGGGCTGAAGAAGCTGGAATTAACATCCACAACAGTCAAATGGATACATGCTACATCTTAGGCAACACACTTAGGTTATAAAAGCCACAGAAAAAAAATCACAGACCATTCACTATCCCTGTCTTGCACCACAGCATGAGCCTTAAACCTGCATGACCCACAAATTAAAAAGTGACAGAAGGCAGTATGATTTGAACCATCATTTTACTTGAACAGGACATTGAATATCCCTGTCCTGGAATGCAGCATTAGCCCCAAACCTGCATGACCCCCAGATTTAAAAAGTGCCAAAAAAGGAGTCTTTGAACCACCATTTTAGTTTCACTGGACATTGACTGTACCTATCCTGGGCCACAGCATGAGCCTCAAACCTGCATGACCCCAGATTAAAAAGTGCCGGAAAAAGGAGTCTTTCAACCTCCATTTTAATTTCACTGGACATATACTGTCCTTATCCTGGGTAGCGCTTGCCACTCCGTATGAGTGTGGACCAATTTAGCTTCACTTGTAAATACTGGTGGTTAATGCTCCTGTTCCACCCAGGTGCCCTTTTTCTTGGCATTCTTTTTCTCATTTTACTCAACGTGCTGGAGGAAATTGTCTCTGTACTTTTTTTCTCTGTCCGTGCTCCATACTCCATGTCCTCTGAATAACCTACATCTAATCAAGTTTTCCTGTACCTCCCTTGTACAATTCAGAGGAATTTTTTTATCAGCTATTTTGTACATGCAAGTTTTTTAGTAGTTTAATTCTAGAAAACACATTTTTAGAATAGGATGGATGTAACGGAGGAGTGGATCCGCTGGGCCAACGCAAGCGATGATAGCTAAGCCACGCCAGGGAACGGAGTCTAAGTAGCCCCCGGTTTTCACCAGAGCCCGCCGCTAAGCGGGTGGACTTGCTGCGGCGTGAGGCTACCAGGTCGTTATCCCTGGCGTGGCTTGCTTGCGATGGCGGCCGGGGTACAGCGTGGTGCAAAATCGTAATCCGGAGGCGTAGTCGGGGACAGGCAGAAGGTCAGGGCAGGCGGCAGAGGTTCGTGGTCAGAGGCAGGCAGACGGTCAGGGCAGGCGGCAAACAGGCAAGGTCAGGAAACGTAAGCAGGCGGACTGGTACACGGGAAATCAAGACTGAACTCAACACACTCTAAACGCTCCAAAAACACACCAACAGACTGGGCGCGAGTGCTAGGGATGTCTACCATATATTGGACCAGCGGCCGTCAATTAACCAATTAAAGGCGCGCTGGCCCTTTAAATCCGGACCAGCCGTCGCGCGCGCGCCTTAAGCAGGGATTATGCGCGCGGCGGCTGTTAGAGCTGGATACAGGAGCGGGGACTGGTAAGTACGGGGTTTCCAGCCCTAGAGCAGAAGGACCACGGCTGCGGGCAGCCGCAGCACCCGTGCCGGACCCCGTGCGCACCGGGGGACGGCCGCGGCGAGCTGCGGCGCCGCGCGCCGTGACAATGGAATCCCACCATGTCTTTGTTTCTCTTTTTTAATTGTATTAAATGGGTTGTCTCAATATAGGGATTGATAGCTATGTTAAAGATCTTTCAAAAACAAGTCATTTTGCAATATGTGTCCATTAACAGTGTCCAACCTATTCCTGTTTCTGACAGCACCATCACCCATGAGCCACTTTTGACAATTGTGAAGAACAAATGTCTGTTAGAAACAACATTTTTTTATAATAGGACCTGTAGTATAGCTGCATGTCACAGCAAAATGCCCCCAAAAATTCAAAGCATGACCCTTGAGCCACTTTGGACAATTGTGAAGAACAAATGTCTGTTAGAAACAAATTTTTTTTATAATAGGACCTGTAGTATTGCTGCATTTCAAAGCAGCATGACCCAAAAAATTATAAAAATGACTTCTCAGCCACTGTTAAAAATTGTGAGGGAGAAATGCCACTTAGAAGCCACATTTCTGTTCCAAAGGACCATGATTATTGTTGTATCTCACAGCAACATGACCCCAAAAAATTATAAATATGACTTCTCAGCCACTATTAAAAATTGTGAGGAGAAAGCCACTTAAAAGCCACATTTCTGTTCCAAAGACCATGATTATTGCTGAACCTCACAGCCACATGACCCCACAAAAATATAAATATGACTTCTCAGCCACTATTAAAAATTGTGAGGGAGAAATGCCACTTAAAAGCCACATTTCTGTTCCAAAGGACCATAATTATAGCTGTATCTCACAGCAACATGACCTCAAAACCATTGACAATGCGAAAACTTCTAAAGATAAAGTGAGTAAATGGAATACGGTGTTGTCATGAAACCTTGCTGTCTTTTACAGTCTCCTCACAGCAAAACCAGCAAAATGAACTGTTGGGAAAAGAGAATAAAAATTGCAGTAAGAAATGATCATTTTAAAAAACATTTTTTCAAGAGGACCATTTCTGTTTGAAGAGGAATGTGAAGTAGACCGGCAACTAATCGGTGACCTCGGCAATTGGGGCCACAACATCATCAGAGATCCATGCCTGATTCATCTTGATGAAAGTCAAACGATCCACATTATCTGTGGAAAGCCGGATGCGTTTGTCTGTAATGACTCCTCCAGCTGTGTTGAAGGTCCGCTCAGATATGACGCTGGCTGCTGGGCAGGACAACACCTCTATGGCGTGACGAGCCAGCTCGGACCATTAGTCACCCATTAGGCTTCTGCCACCTTGCCTGCTGCTGCTGCCGCTACGGCTACTTGGCACTCTACTGCTGTCACGTCGCTGATGTTGTTCCACCGTGACATTTGGGGAACGTGAAGCAGACGCAACAGATGTCTCCAGTTGATCAATCAGCAAGGTCTCAATTTCCTGCATTTTACTCTCTAGTGGTGGGTGGAAGGAAAGTGCTGAGTTTTGTTTTGTACCGGGGATCCAGGAGGGTGGCCACCCAGTAACTGTTGTTCATTTTGATGGCCTTAATGCGAGGATCATGTTGGAGGAAATGGAGCATCCAAGCACTCATGTGAGAGATGGAGCCTTGATTTCCCAAGCCTCTGGGTCGAGGGGCACTAGCAAACTGATCTTCCTCATCTTCCTCCTCCGCCTCAAATTCGCGCCAACCTCTTTCCAAGGCAGGGACGTCGGTAACGTCGGTGTCTAGGAATACCTCCTCCTCCTCCGCTGCCTCCGGTACAGCTTCAACACAGCCCTGACTTGCCTGAGATGATGCACCCTGAGAGCTGATGCGCCACCTTGCACTTGCCCTGGACCCCGAACCACTGCCTAATGAAGACCGATGAAATTGTGAAACTGTCGGGCCTTGTGGATTTGACGGAGAGAAAGGCTCCGTGTCCGCATCTGTGTCCGTCTCCTCCTCCGTCGCTGGCGGGACCTGTTGTTTCAGAGTGTCCAACGATCGTTCCAGAACTAAGATCACCACCCCTGCTCATGCGCCCAAGGGCATTGCCCGAAACGACCTTTTTTGTGGCTTCTTAAAAACTGGAAAAGGGTTTGGTGCAGGGGCTCTTTAAAACCCCTGCCCCCACTCTGGTTGGCTAAAAAACCCCCAGGCCCAACACCCCCTGCTTGCCCGGGGCCTTTTTGTCACTTCGTACTGGAAAAAGGGCCATTGCGCGGGGGGCCACAATCGTGGAGCATGTGGAGGGGGAAATTTCCCAAAGCTGTTCCCAAACGCCCAAAAATGAACTGGTTGACGGGGGAGGCCGAAACTGACGCGGCAACGCGGGGCCAGGGGGACGAAGCAGGGTGCGAACGGAGGAAGTGCGAACTTAGATTTGGAGCCTTCCCCCCAAAAACCCACCCAAAAGGACCCCCGGGGTAGCTCTTTAGAAATTTCTGGACACAAGGTTCAGGGACATGGGGGCCGGGAAGGGGGGGATGTGCTCCGGGGCCTTTACCGCCCTTAAAGGGGTTTTTGGCCAGCAGATGTCGCCCGTTATCGCACCCCACCTTGCCTGGAAACCAAGGTTCTTGGCCCCCCCCCAAAGCGCTGGGTTCTCTTTGGGCGGAAAAAGGGCCCCCCAAACAGCTCCTGCCCCTGTGTGTGGACGGTCTCCAAGACAAAATTAATTTCAACACGGCCTGGTTTTCGGGGGCCGTGATGCCCCCAGAGGCCTTGGGGGGAAAGACCCCGCACCACCCCCTGCTTTTTTTTGTAAGATCGTGCACCGGGGCCCCTGAGGGGCCCCAGGGTCCCCCCCCCAAGGACCTTTTCCACCCAGCTTCCCCCAGTGAGGCTGTCACAGAGATAAAAGGGGCCTTTGGGCCCGTGCTTACTATTTCCCATGTTTTTCGGTGGTGAGAGGGGCCCTTTTTCGGAAACACAAAATGAAGAACAACCCCTTTTGGGAAATTTTTATTTTTACCACGTGGCTGGCCGGGGGCGGGACGGATTTCGGGAAAAAGGGAAATGTGCTGGGGCATCTGGTTTTGGGGGCTTTGAAAGGGGGGCCCAAAGGGACGTGGGGGAAAACCCATCTGTGCCCCCCAGACGGAAAGGTAACATTTCCAAGACCAAAATCCGGCAATGTGACATTCAGGCTTTTGGCCTTTTGGGAGGGTTTGGGTTTTAAAAGTGTTTCTTTTGCCCCCAAAAAAGGGAAGACAAAAGGGGCCTGGCACCCTGGGACTGCCCCGTTTGTACGGCATGCAGGCCCGTAAAAACTGGTGGGGGGAAAAGGGGGTTTGGATGGGCCCCTTGGTGGTGTGGTGGAAATCGGGCGAGGGTTTTGGAGGTTGAAGGGAGGTGCCCCTGATCATAAACTCTGAGAGACATGGGCAGCTGGGAAACTGTTTGGTGGTGGCGGGGAGGAGGGGCGGAGAACGGGGGGTGTGATGGGGTTTGGGAAAAGGCCCGGGCGTCGGTCTTGCCTTTTTTGGCCAAGTGTTGTCCCCCAAATTTAAAACTCATGCATTCCCCTGAATGTGATTTAGGACATTTTTGGGGGGTGGTTAAACCCCTACGATTCTTGCCTCAAATTTTGCGTTTAGCGGCAAAGGGGGGTTTTTATGAAAATCGCTGGGTGAATCAGAGGTTTTCTCAAAAAAAGGGCCCCAGGTTTGAGAGGTCCGGGAAACCTTTTTGAGGGGCGATAAGCGGGAGGGGGGGGTTTTTCCGCTGACCGTGGCTGGCGGAATCATATAAAGGCGGACTTTTTCGACCGCCCTCCCCCTTTTTGGGGGGCGGGACCCGTTTTGACACTACCCCATCGTCTTCCCCCTCGTTCAGTGTTTAAGGCCCTCGCAAGAAAATTTTCCCGGGGGAAAAGACCACGTTTGGTTCCGCAATTTTCGTAAACATCTCATAAAACACGGGATTGGATTTTTTTTTTTTGGTGCCGTCCTGCCCTTTCTGAAATCCAAAAGGGTTTGGGGGCTAAAGCATGGGGCACGAAAGGGGTTTTGCCGACCCCCCGGGGATTTTTGCGATTGACCGTTTTCCTTATCCTCCCCTAAATGGCATCAGAAACTGGGCGTCAGAGGAGAAAAAATCATCCTTTTTTGGCCTCTTAATCTTTTAACATGCCTTCTGACCCCCAACCCCTATTTTGTCCCCAAAGAGGTCTTTTAAAAAAGGGTTATCCACAGTGGGGGTACATGAGTTGACTTTGGGCTGCCTTTGGGTTCATGTTGGGCGGTTTATGAAAGATGGGATGGCGACGCTGTTCGTTTCTGAGGGTTTCCCGGGCCCCGACCCCCCCCATGACAGGCCTGGAAAGGGCCCGGGGAACCCGGGGCGATCCCTTGGGATAAAGTTTGTGCCATTAATTTGGGAAAGGGGCACCTTCTCTTTTTACCCCTTTTCCTCCAATGTCCTACCCCCCCCCCTTTGGGGTCGTTAAAAAAACCCCGAATTTCGTCCATTTTTAAAAAAATAAAAATTTGGAAGGGGATGGAAGAGTTTTTTTGGGAAAATCTCTTAAAAAAAGGACCGGCCCAAAATTCAGCCCATTCAAAATCCCTAAAAAACAAAAAAATTGCTGGGTTGAAAATTTTAAGTGGGGAAGGTACCTCTATCAACAAAGCTTGACTGACCAAAATTGAAAAAAAACACCTACTGAAATGTAACGGATAATAAACGGGGATTTTTGGCAACCCTTTTAATTTCACCCCGTTTGGGGACTAACCCCAAAAAATTTCTTAAAAAATTTTAACTCAAGGTGGCTCTATCCAAAAAAAAAACTGTCCTGCACTAAAGTGAAAAAAAAAAACGTTTTCTTTGAAAAAATTTTTTTTATTTAAACGTTTTGGGGAAAAAATTAAAAAAAAAAAAAGGTTTAAAAATTTTTTGGCACCCTATCAATTCACCTTTTTTGACTACTAAATTGCTGTATTTAAAAATTTTAAATGCAAGGTGGCTCTATCATCAAAAACTGGGGCCCGCGCCCCAAAAAAGAAAAAAACCCCAGTATCTGAAATGTATACGGTAATAAAAGGGATTTTTTTACACCTATTAATTCACCTTTTTGGGGGACTACCCAAAATTGGGTGTATTCAAAAATTTTAAATGCAAGGGGGCTTATCAACAAAGCTGGCCTGCCCCCAAAAAAAAAAAGGGGAAAAAAAAAACGTAAACTGAAAAGTATACGGATAATAAAAAGGGATTTTGGGCACCTATCCATTCACCCGTGATGGCTAAAAAAATTTTTTGGCCAAACCTTTTCTTTCACCCCTTTTGGTGACTTTCAAAATTTTCTTTATTCCCAAAATTTTAATGGGAAGGTGGCTCTATCAACAAAGCTGGCCCCGCGCCAAAGTGAAAAAAAAGTATCTGAAATGTATAAGGGGTAAAAAAGGTATTTTTGGGGACCTTTTTCAAATTTACCCTTTGGGGACTACAAAATTGCTGTATTCAAATTTTAAATGCAAGGGGGCTCTTCAACAAAGCTTGGGGGCCTTGCCGGGGGGCCAAATTAAATTTTAAAAAAACATTTATATTTATTTAAACCCAAACAAATTGGGGAAAAGGTTAAAAAATATTAAAGGGTAATTATTTTGGCACCTTTTCAATTCACCTTGGTTTACTACAAAATTGTTTTATTCAAATTTAACTGCAAGGTGGCTTATCCAAAAAAGCTGGCCGGCCCCCAAAGTGAAAAAAAAGTATCTAAAATGTATTTTCGGATAATAAAAAAGGGATTTTTTTGGACCCATCAATTTTACCTGTGGTGATCAAAATTGGGTGGGGGTTTAAATTTAACCCAAGGGGGCCTATAACAAAAACTGGGCCGGGCCAAAAGGGGAAAAAACAGTAAACGAAATGTATTGGGAAAAAAAAAGTTAAAAAATTTTGGCACCCCATCAATTAAACCCGTGGTGACTACAAAAATTTTCTGGGATTTAAATTTAATGGGAAGGTCCCCTTTTTCCCAAAAAAAAGCTTGGCCCGGCCCCCAAATTAAAAAAACATTATCTTTTTGGGATAAGGGGATAATAAAAGGTTTTTTTTGGCACCCTTAAACAAATCCCCTTTGGGGACTACAAAAAATTTTGTATTCAAATTTTTAAATGCAAGGTGGCTCTATAAAAAAAGCTGGGGTGGGCCAAAAAATGAAAAAAAAGGTTTTCGGGAAAAGTATACGGATTTTAAAAAAAGGGAAATTTTTTTTGGGACCTATCAATTTTCCCTTTGGGGGACTTTAAAAAATTGGCTGTAAAAAAATTTAACTGCAAGGGGGTCTCTATCAACAAAGCTTGGGGCCCCCGCCAAAGTGAAAAAAACACGTATCTAAAATTTTTTAAGGGGTAATAAAAAGGGAAATTTTTTCACCCATCAAATTTACCTGTGGTGACTACAAAATTTTTTGGATTCAAATTCAAATGCAAGGTGGCTCTATCAAAAAAGCTGGTCTGGGGAAAAGTGAAAAAAAACGTAAACTGAAATGTTTTGGCGGATAAAAAAAGGGTTTTTTTTGGACCTATCAATTTCACCTGTGGTGAAAATACAAAAAAATTTCTGGATTTTTAAAAAAAAGTGGAAGGGGGACCTTTATCAACAAAACTTGAAATGATCCAAAAATTAAAAAAAAAAAAGTATCTGGGAAATGTTTACGGATAATAAACGGTTATTTTGGGGACTTTTTTCAAACCCCTTTTGGGGACTACAAAATTTTTTGATTCAAATTTAAACTGCAAGGTGGCTCTATCAACAAAGCCCTGCGCCCAAAGAAAAAAAAAAACATGTATCTGAAAGTTTACGGAAAATAAAAGGTATTTTTGGGGAAATTATCAATTCACCCGTTTGGGGACTACAAAATTGCTGTATTCAAATTTAACTGCCCAAAGGGGGCTCTATCAACAAAGCCCGACCCGTGCCAAAGTGAAAAAAAAACGTATCGGGAAAGTATTGGATAATAAAAGGTATTTTTGGCACCTATCAATTAACCTGTGGTTTTAATACAAAAAATTTTGGGTTCAAATTTTAAATGCAAAATACCTCTTCAAAACAAAGTTGACTGACCAAAAATGAAAATAACAGACTGAAATGTATAAGGATTAAAAAACGTATTTTTTGGGACCCCCTACCAACCCTTTTTTTTCAAATTGGGGGTGACTAAAAAATTTTTTTAATTTAAAAATTTTTAAATGCAATGGAGGCTTTTAACAAAAAAAGCTGGCCTGCCCCCCAAATTTTAAAAAAACACTACTGGGAAAAGAATTTGGGATAATAAAAAGGTATTTTTTGGCACCTATCAATTTTACCTGTGGTGGGCTACAAAATTTTGTATTCAAATTTAAAAATTTAAAGGGGACTTAAACAACAAAAGATGGTCCCCCCCTCCCAATGTGGAAAAAAAAAAAAAGTATTTTGAAAAGTATAGGAAAAATAAAAGGTATTTTTGGGACCTATCAATTCAACCCGTGCTGAAATACAAAATTGCTGTATTAAATTTTAAAGCAAGGTGGCTCTATCAACAAAGTAGCCTGCCCAAAAGTGAAAAAAACACAGGGATCTGAAATGTTTTTCGGTAAATTAAATTGGGATTTTTTTGGCCCCTCCCCACCTGGGTGACAACAAAATTTTTCGGATTTCAAAATTTTAAATGCAAAATTGGCTCTTCAACAAACTGGCCCCTCCCAAAATGAAAAAACACGAAACTGAAATTTATACAAAAAAAAAAGGTATTTTTGGGGGACCAAACATTCACCTTTGGGGACTACAAAAATTTCTGGGGTTCCAAAATTTTAAATGGGAAGGGAAAACCCAAACAAAAAAAGCTTGACTGTCAAAAGTTAAAAAAAAACGTACTGAAAAGAATTTCGGATAATTAAAAAAGGGTTTTTCGGGACTTATCAGTACACCCTTTTGGGGACCCACAAAATTTTTTGTATCAAATTTAACGCAAAGGGGGCTCTATCAACAAAGGTGGGTGCGCCAAATGAAAAAAACTTTTATCTGAAAATGTAAACGGATAATAAAAAAGGGATTTTTTGGGACCTATCAATTCACCTGTGGTTTACTACAAAAATTCTGTATTCAAATTTAACTGCAAGGTGGCTCTATAACAAAGCTGACCTGTGCCAAAGTGAAAAAAACCGTATCTGAAATTTTATATGGGATAATAAAATGTATTTTTGGCACCTAAACCAATTAACCTGTGGTTAATACAAAATTTTTCTGGATTCAAAAAAATTTAAATGCCAAAAATAAACCCCTTTTCAACAAAGGGTTTACTTACCAAAAATGAAAAATAACAAAAGTATCTGAAAAAGTATCCCGGGTTAAAAAACTGTATTTTTGGCACCTATCAGTACACCCGTGGTTTACTACAAAAATTTCTGTATTTTAAATTTAACTGGGAAGGTGGCTCTAAACAACAAAAGCTGGCCTGCGCCCCAAAATGAAAAAAACAAAGTATCTGAAATTATTTGGGGTAATAAAAAGGGATTTTTGGCCTATCAATTCACCTGTGGTGAAATTTCAAAATTGGGTGTATTCAAATTTTTTTTAACTGGGAAGGTGAAATCCCATCAACAAAGTGGTCTGCGCCAATGTTAAAAAAAAACGTTCTGAAATGTATAGGATAAATTAAAAAAGGGATTTTTGGGACCTATCAAATTTAACTTGTGCCCCTGACCCACAAAAATTGGCCTGTTAAAAAAAATTAAAAAATTTACTTTTGGCCCCAATTGGTGGCCTTTTTTATTAAATTTTTCCCAAGGGCCTTAAAAAACCCCGCGCCAAAGTGAAAAAAAAACCCCCGTAAAAAGAAATGTTACGGATAATAAATGGATTTTTGGCCCCCTTTTCAATTCCAACCCCCCCTTTTGGGGACTACAAAATTGCTGGATTTAAATTTAACGCAAGTTGGCTCTATCAACAAAGCGGCCCGGGGCCAAAATGAAAAAAAAACGTATCTGAAATGTTACAGGGTAAAAAAAGGTATTTTTGGGGAACCCCTTTAAATTTACCTTTTGGGGGGACTACAAAATTTCTGGGTTCAAATTTAAAATGGGAAAAGGGGGCTCTATCAACAAAGGCCCGGACTGGGCAAAATTTAAAAAAGAAAAACCCAAATGAAATTATATGAAATAAAAAATGGGGGTTTTGGGCCAAAAAGAACCTGGGAGTTACTAGAAAAGATCTGTATCCTAATTTAAGTTCCCGGCTGGGCCCCTATTCCCAATAAATTTCAATAGGAAAAAAAGTTAATAATAAACTATTGGGCCCAAAGCAATGTTTCCCATAAGGGCTGGGTGCACAATATCCCTAAATTTTTTAAAGAGCTTGTCTGGGTTCGCCCACCGCACACCCCACCCCCCCCCCCCCGTCCCCGCTCCCTCCCGTGACTTTTTCGGGGGTAGATGCTCCCTTTTTAAAAATTTTTGCCTAACCCACCTAAAATCTGGGAAAAACTCTGATCTAACTAAAATTTTTAAGGATCACAGCTAAAAAATGGAGGGGGGTCTCTTTGAAAAAAAATTTGAATAATTTCGCTTGGGGGGGAGTTTGCACACAGGGCCAAGGGGCGCAGTCCTAATGCTTTGAGATACTGACACACACTGATCATGAACAGGAAAAGGGGTGTTTTATGTTAAAAACAAAGGGCATGTTTTTTTTCCACCAATCCCCAACCCCTACACATTCCCGTCATGACGTCGCCCCACACAGCTCACCCTGCTTATTCTCTAAGCTGATTTGCTGGTCCCCCCCTTGGGCAAAAAAAGCGCCCCAAAAAAGCCGATATTAATAGATGTTGGGACAGATTTTAACCCAAATTATCGCGGGGGATCGAAAAAACCGATCAACATTTAAAAAACCGTGCCGATTTCAACTTTTTCCCATAAAAAAAATCGCTCAATACTACTTCTAACATTTTTTTGTCTAACTGACTATTCAGCTCTGCTTAATAAATGTACTAGTTACATTTATATATTTTCTGTTATATCTTACATTACTAAAGGTTACTTGTTACTTCCCTATTTTGCACTCACTTCCCTATCCTTTAAATTTTTGGGTTTGCCCCCCAAAAAACCCCAATTTTTAAATATTTAAACCTTTTAAATTGGGTTGCACTTTTACCATGCAAAAAAAAAATGATATTTAAATAAGACAAGATATAGGGGTTCCCGGTTGGAAATACAAACTCCATCAATTTTCCAAAACAGAATAAAATTAAGGGGTAAAATTTTAAATTTACCAGTAAACCAATAAACTTGTCAGGGTGAGTTTTGGCATGTTAATTAAGGGGAGGCCTTAATTAAGTTTTTTGACCAATAGAATATGTACTGCCTTAAACAGAAGTGATAAGAACTCATGTACTACTTGTAATAAAAACCCGAAAAATTTGGGATTGACAATGTGTCAACATCTTCCCTTTTAATTCAAAAATTTCATATGTCTTAAATTTTTGGGGAAATATTGATTTTGGAAAAATGCCAACCCGGTTTAAGTAGGATCTTCATAAGCCCCCCATAACAATACCAAATACCCTTATGGACTCCACGGTAGATAGAAATACTTTGCTAATAGACTTGCTGTCTTCTTGGAAAACTCCCTTTTTCCCCTCTGGGAAAGAAACCAATTTCTCTTAATGCCTTTATAACAAAAATAGGTTAGGAGGGTTTTTAAAATTCCCCCAGTTAAATCTCCAGGCCCAGATGGCCTTCCCTACTCAAATTACCCCCAGCTGGAAAATTATATGATGGCAAAATTGAAGGGAACCCCCTTTTCCCCCCTCTAGGGTTAAATTTATACATTAAATTTTATTCCCAAAAAACAAAAAGGACCATCTGGATTGTTCTAATTACAGACCCATCACTCTTCTAAATAGAGATATAAAGGTACTTACCATAATCTTAGCTAACCGTTTAGCTTTTGCCTTATTAACAGGAACTAAGATAGATTTGTTCCATGTCGACAAGGTGCTGATAATGCTAGAAGAGTGAGTGACCTCATTGAAATAATTAAAAGAAGAAATGTGTCAGCCCTATTGTTGAGCCTAAATGCTGAAATGGCTTTTGATCAATCGAATTGGAAGTTTGTGTTTGCCATATGACATCCTTTTTAGTCCAACCACTTCTGCCAGATAGTATCCAAGGGTTGGTTTTATAAACGATTATTCAAATTGGCAGATGTGATTGATCATGGAACACGTCAGATTTTTCCTTTTGCTGTGCTGTGTAAAGATCTCGGCATACCCACGAATAGTTTTTATTCATATATACAGATTCTCCATTTCTTAAATAAGACATTGTCCACAACTGAGGTGTTGGTCCCTACTAGAGATGGGCGAATTTCTCAAAAATTTGATTCGCCGACTTTGCAGAATTTTCCACCAAAATTTGTTTCGGTCCGAATTACTTCGGGACGAGTCGTTTTAAAAAAAAGCTATTTCCAGGCTGCACAGAGCCTATAGGGTACTGTAGAACGTCGTGCCATGCTTAAATATGCAGAGGGAGCTTGGTTTGGTCTTCATACAATGTTGTGTTTTAGTATGACACGCATATGAATGCCGCTGCTCTTAGAATCGCTTCATTATAAAATTCCTTGGGCACTTAAGAGGGCAAAACTGACCAAAAAACTGAAGCGGGAATGTAGCCTGACAAAGTCATGGCAGCGCCAGCTGGAAAAAAACAAGCTGAAGGCTCAGGTGGCAACATCAGTGAGGTGACGGCAGCAGCCACAGCAGCATGAGGTCAGAGAGTGGCACAATGACATTCTGGAGGTGGCAAAAACAAGAGTAGTCCACAGAGCGGCACAATAACACAGTGTGGAGGGCACGGCAGCAGACACATCAGCAGCATGAGGTCAGACAGTGGCACAATGACATTCTGGAGGTGGCAAAAACAGGATTAGGCCACAGAGTGGCACAATGACAGAGTGTGGAGGTCCTTGCAGGAGCAGCAGCAGCATGAGGTCAGACAGTGGCACAATGACATTCTGGAGGTGGCAAAAACAGGAGTAGGCCACAGAGTGGCACAACGAGAGAGACTGGAGGTGGCTGCAGCAGCGACAGGAGGACAGAGAGTGGCACAATGACAGGGCGTGGAGGTGATCGCAGCAGCAACAACAGCTGCATTAGGTCAGAGAGTGGCACAATGACACAGTGTGGATGTCACGGCACCAGCAACAGCAGCAGCAGCATGAGGTCATAGATTGGCACAATGACAGTGTGGAGGTGGATGGCAATACCAGTCCCTGGTAAAGATGGTTGGTGGCAGATGGAGAAACTGTCAGCAGATGTGTGGCATCAGACGGGTGGCGGCATTAGAATAGTGGCTGAGGCAGGTAGTTTGAATGCAGACTTATTTCTCAAAGTTTTGGTGAGGCGTCATGGCTGATGTAATTTGACGCCTAAGGCATTGGTGTATGGAAATCCTGGCCGACACACACTTGATTCATCTTGACAAAGGTCAGTCGTTCCACATTTCCCGTGGACAAGCGGGTTCTCCTTGGGGTAACGATGGCCCCCGCCGCACTGAACACCCGCTATGATGCCACACTACTGATCGGGCAGGACAGCTTCTCCACTGCAAACTCGGCAATTTGTGGCCACACATCCAGTTTGGCTGCCCATTAGTCAAGCATATCTTCTAACTGGGGTGGCAGAGTACATCTGGACCAGGAAATGATGGCAAAGAGAAACAGCTCCCTTCTGCAGAGGTGGTGGAGCCTTGACTGGCTGCAATGGCATGTGTGCCACTGGGCACTGTTGCTGCGGCGGCAGGATGGACCACCACATCTGAGCCATGGTTCTCCCAGGACACCGGATGGTGACGCTGCATGTGTTGACGCAGGGCCATGGTGCCAACATTATCTCCCTGGCCATGCTTCACTTTCTGCCCACAGATTCTACATATACCCATATTCGGTTCCTCCTGTGTCTTAGCAAAGAACTGCCACACCGCCGAGTAGCTGATTTTACCACCAACGCTCCGCACTGAGTGACTACTACCACCGCTGCCTCGCTGAGCCCCTGTGCCGCTACTTTCTTGGACCTGCGAAGCGGGTTTTCTACCCCATGGCCGCTTGGCTCCTGACCTCACACTGTTGCTATCCTGCTGACTCACGGCCACACAACCCACTTGCTGGCTGCGCCGCTGCCTGACGCGCAAGCTGACGCCCTTTTCTCCTGACGATGATGAAGCCCTTGCTTCACCCGGATCCCAAGTGCGGCCGGCTACATCATCATCGATTTGAGTTTCATCGTCATTGCTGTCCTCATCACCGGTCTTGGTATGCAGAGATGACCCTTCACAACATGACCTCCCATGCCACTCTCCACATCTATACTTTGCCGCCTACTGCAAGAAGCAGGGGATATTGGCCCCATTTCTTCGCTGCCAAGTAGCTGCTGACTGTCCTCCTCATCCTCGCTGTATAATGGCACTGAGCCCAGACCACATATTAGATCTCTGGCTGAAGGAACCGGATCGGACAGAGGCGGTTTGAGGACAGGTGAGGGCCGCTGACCGCGCCCGGGCAATGCCAACTAAGGGTTGTGTCTGAAGTTCCCACCGACTCTTGGCTGGGGTTGTCAGATGTCATCTGGGAGGAAGTGGATGACCTAGTCAACCAATCAATAACCCTTGGGTTGCTGGTCAACACACGGTCGCTAGCCTCACCGAGTGACCCCTGCTGCGAAGTCCCCTTGCTGTGCTGCGACCTGTGCCTGCTCCAGGAATGTTTGTGCCACTGCCACTCACATGTGAAGAGCTTGTCACCTCTCTGTCTGACATACTGTTTGTTCTAAAATGTACAGACTCTGTTTAATGAAGATATCTGTATATGATAAATACACACCCTGTATTTGACAAATGAACCCACTAACAAGCTTGGGTAACAGTTGGATATAAATTGCGCTCCACAAATGGAGAGGAAACATTTACTTGTGTGTGCCATTTAAAAACACTGTGTATTTTACTGAATATAAAAGCACAAACAGGCTTAATTAACCTTCGGATATGACATGCTACAGCCAAAATTTCTTCTTTGGCAGTGAAAAACAAAGTTTCTTTTACTGATTACAACTGCAGAAAAATACTTAGTTAACCCTTGGATGTAAATTGCGCAAAAGAAATGTGCTGCCAACAATTAGCAGCTTTGTAGCGTGTTAAAACTGCATGTATTTTATGGAACACAAGAACAGAAAAACTCGTAATGAACCTTCGGATATGAATTATGCAACAGTCAAATTTTCTTCTTTGGCGGTGAAAAACAACGTTTCTTTTAGTGACCACAACAGCAGAATAACGCTTAATTAACCCCTCGATCTAAATTTTGCAAAAGAAATGAGCAACCAAAAATTAAGTGGTATTTGGATTGTAAAAACGTTGTTTCTTTAACTGACTACAACAGCAACAGGCTTAGATAACCCTTGGATATTCAATGTGCTCAAGAACTGAGCAGATAGCATTAAAATGTATATGCAACTGAATTGGACGCACATTGGACTTCAGTTCCAACACCCCACAAAATCAGTATTAGAACATAAGAGAAACAGTCTCTGAGACAAGCTGTGACACCCCCAAAAAAACGCTGTATAAAAGTGAGTTCTTTAGTATGAGATATCACAAGCAGCTGCGGCAGCACCTTCCCTAAACAGCACAGAGAGAGGAGTGTGAGCAGCCAGCGTTGCGCCCAGACTTATATAGTGCAATGACGTCACAGAATCCCGCCGGACTCTGATTGGCTTAATCTCTGCACATGTCATGTAGCCTACGCCTTTCTTCCTCCCAGACTTCTTTGCCACATGTAACGCCATGTGCTTGCAGCCATTTTATCAATTAAAAACACGCTTCGTTCCCACGAATCACCCCAAACTTCGACTTCGTTCAGAATAGAAGTTTTTCTGAAATTCTAAATGAATTCCACTTCGTTAGAATCAATTCACCCATCTCTAGTCCCTACCACTTCTGAAAAGCTTCGTAGGAGTGGTCAATCGACTAATGGATTAAGTACGAGTATTTATAGGATGTCACTAGACCCATATCCTGATAGTTTACCTATTCACAGTTATTTGAGAAAATGGGAGATACATTTGAATATTCCTATCACTCTAGAGACCTGGCAAACTGAATGCCTAAGAGCGTTCAAATCATCTTCATGTATAATTCATAAAGAAAATCTTTTGAAATTGCTCATACACTGGTAGCATACCATATTAAATCATTGTTGATTATTTGGTCTACAATTTCCCTTAATTCCTCTGCATAAATGTTCCACCCAATAGGATGAATCAAAAATCCTTTAAACTTTTACTGTATCTTCTGACTGCAGCTAAATGTCTGATAGCCAAACAAAGGAAACATCAGAGTGTCCCCCCATCATGGACCAGTTTGATAGTGTAAGGTAGTTGTGGGAAACATTCTCTATAATCACCAAGATATAGGTTTACTCTCTTTCTAGTACTATCATGTATAGATAATTAAAGTTACGAAGATACTTTGGCTCTTTCCCATTATCCTCCCTTGCACATTTCGTGTCACCGTGGTTCAGGGCCTCAGTGAAGTAGGCCAGATAGAATTGTCAGTAACCTCAGGTTGCAGACATGTTTAAAAATTTTATCATAACTGCTTCCAAGCAGTTTTATTCCAGGCCGGCTTTTTACCAGAGCAGTCTCAGAATTGTAAGGGATGACTGCTCCCACATATCCATCTCGGGTTTTCCCTGGGTTATTTAAGCCAGGACATCAGATGAGCGGTGTGAGGTGTGACTCAAAGCCAGGAGTTCGTGTTGGGAAGTGCTGCTATGTTGATCCCAGACAAAGAAGCTGGATAAACCTTCCTATACTTTGTAAAAGACTGTTTTTGGTGAGAGTAACTTGTTTTACTTTACCCTTTGTATCTGAAGCAAGGTTATCTTTTCTGTTGTTTGCACCCGCTGAAGAGCAGCTATTTTCTGTTACCTGTTGACTTGTTTAAGTAAAAACCTGTTTAATTTAAACTTTGCTGTTTCTGTGATCCCCGTCATGGAGCTGATCCCTCACAGTGTAGATAAGATTTTTAGTAAATTTGCAGTTCTAACTTTCTATTGTGAACAATAGGTTTCAAAATCTATAGCTATATACAACTGTATAACACCTTCAACTCAAATCCATTTATTACTCCTGTGATTTAACCCTCTACCACCGCAGCTAGTTGTGACCTCCCTGACAGAGCCCTATTTTTTAAATCTGACATGTATCACTTTATCTGAGAATAACTTTGTAATACCTTTACCTATCCATGTGATTCTGAGACTGTTGTCTTGTGACAGATTATGCTTTAGGTTCATAAGAAAGTTTGGTCCATACAATCCTTGTTTATAATATATTAAAATATTGTGAAAAGTAAAAAAAAATTGCCATTTTCACAGTTCAAAAATTTCTGCACATAAGACAGATAGTTATTCCACTAAAAACAGTTTAGAACTAGCATCTACCATATGTTTACAGTAGGTTGGCGTAATTTTTAAATTTTTTTTTATTTTTATACCATATTAAGGGGCTTAAAAATTAAGTAGTATTTTTTCAAGAAATTTTGCATATATCACATCAGCACCAGTGAAATACAGAGGGAGCTTCCTTCCTCTGTCTTTGCATTAGTTTCTGTGATCACGATAGATCGCAGCAGGTAAGGGGTTAATCACCTGGGGATGCAGCATGAGACCAGCTGTAATATACAGCTGGCCTCATGTTGCGGCTATGCAAGCTCCGCTTGTGAGCTTGCATGATCCCCATGATGTACCCAAACTTCAATTTGCAGGAAGTCACTTCATGGAAATGGAAACCACTCATTCCTGTGACCTCTAGTTCTATGGCCAACATAATACAAACACTTTCAAAGAAGTCATGGGAACATGTGGGTTGTGGAGCCCATCCTGAGATCTGTGACTCTATTTGGAGAAAGTAATAGAGAGCTGTAACTATAGTGCACACATGACCAATGACTTATTTTCTCAGTGATAAATACATGTTCTATTATAATGTTCAAATTATTTCATTTATTTGTACAGAATTATTTTCTTTGATAGTTACTTCTAGACTTTGAAAGCATTGATAATTCAATTATATGTTTGTAAGCTTTTCAGTATTAAAAATATGTTCCCAAATCTACTGTTTTTAATGATGTTTTGTTAATTCTTTTTTTGAATGACTAAATTGCATTTTACATTCAGTTCTGGTCTCAGGAGAATAATGTAGCATTTGGAAATGAAGATACAGCTCAGAAGTCCAGCACTAGAAGCTTCAATAGAGAAGACCTCCACGGCCACAATGTATTTCCCTTTGGTGCTGAGATAGGTGGGAATGAAGGTGATCCACACACTGCAGAAGACCAACATGCTGAAGGTGATGTACTGAAGGTGTCTGGGAGATCCCTGGCCAAAAATGCTAAAGCAAAGCTTAAGACAGCCAGAAATCCCATGTTGCCAATGACCATGTAGAAAGCAATGATAGATCCTTCATCACATTGTACGATTATCTTTCCAATTTCTATCTCAGTGTTGTAGTCTGGGAATGATGGAGAGAGAGACAACCAGAAGACACAGATCACAAACTCAATGGAAGAACAGATAATCAGAAGCAAGGGGGAGAAATGTCTCCCGCGCCACCTCCTCAGTGTCCGGTCAGGCTTGGTGGCTCTAAAGGCCAAGATCACTGTGAGTGTTTTGGCCAAAACTGAAGAAACAGCAACTGTAAAAATGTTCCCAAAAGCCACTTGTCGGAGGAGACAGGACATCTCTGAGGGACGTCCAATGAACAACAGAGGACAGAGAACGGAGAAGAGGAGTGACAGGAGGAGGATAAAACTGAGCTCCTGGTTATTGGCTTTTACAATGGCCGTGTCTCTGTATGTGATGAATATTCCTAATTAAAAAACTTTTCCCAAAAAAAAAAGGGGTTTACCCCCAAAAAAAACCCCAAAAAAAAAAGGGGGGTTTTTTAAAATTCCCCCCCCTTTTTTTTTTTGGAAAACCCCCCCCGGGGGGCTTTTTTTTTTAAAAAAAAAGGGGGATTTTTCCGGGAAATTTTTGGGGGGGGGAAAAAAAGGGGAAAACCCCTTTTAAAAGGGCCCAAATTTTTTTAAAATTTTTTGGGGGGGGGGTTTTGGGGTTTTTTTTTCCCCCCCTTCCCCCCCCCAAAGGGAAAAAGCCGGGAAAATTTGGGGGTTTTTAAAACCCCCCGGCCCTTTACCCGGGGGGGGGAAAAAAAAAAATTTTTTCCCCGGGCCCCCCTTTTTGGGGGCGGGGGGGCCCCCCCAAAAAATTTAAAATTTTTGGAAAAAAAACCAGGGGAAAAAAGGGTTAAACCTTTTAAAACCCGGGGGGGGTTTTTTTTATTTCCCTTTTTTTTGGGGGCCCGGAAAAAGGGGGGGGGCCAAAAAAAAAAATTTAAGGGAAAAAACCAAATTTTTGGGGGAAAACCCCCCCCCCGGGGGGAAAAAAAGGGGGGGGTTTTAAACCTTAATTTGGGGGTTTCCCCCTTGGAAAAAAGGGGGGGGAAAAAAAATTTTAAAAGGGGGGCCCCCCCGGGGGTGGGAAAACCAAAGGGGGGGGGGGGGGGGGGAACAGGAGGGGTTTTCCCCCCTTTTTTTTTAAAAAAGGGGGGGTTTTTTTAAAAATTTTTTTTTTTTTTAAAAAGGGAAAATTTTCCCCAAAATTTTAAAAAAAATTTCCCCAAAAAAACCCCTTTTTTTGGGGGGGAAAAGGGGGTTTTTTTGGGGGAAAAATTTTCCAACAAAAATTTTTTTTGGGGGCGGGTTTTTTTAAAAAAAACCCCTTGTTTTTTTTTGGGGGTTTTTTAAAAAAAAAAAATTTTTTTTTTTTTTTCCCCCATGGGGGGGGGCCCCCCTTTTTTTTTTGGTTTAAAAAAAAAAATTTTTTTTGGGGGGAAAAGGGGTTTTTTTAAAAATTTTTTTTTTTAAAAAAAAAGGGGGGGCCCCCCCTTTTTAGGGGGGGGGGGGGGGAAAACCCCCTTTAAAATTTTTAACCCAAAATTTTAAAAAGGGTTTTGGGGGGGGGGGGTTTTTTTTTTTTAAAAGGAAAATTTTTCCTTTTTTTGGGGGGGGAAAAAAAAAAACCCCCCCCTTTTTTTTTTGGGAAAAAAAATTTTTGGCTTTTTTTTGGGGTTTTTTTTTTAAAAAAGGGGGGTTTTTTTGGGAAATATTTTTTTGGGGCCCAAAAGGGGGAACCAAAAAGGGGGGCCCCAAAAAAGGGGGGGGCCCCCCCCGGAAAAAGGGGGGGGGTTTTTGGGGGGCCCCGGGTCCCCCCCCCGGGGGGGGCCCCGGGGGCCCGGCGGGGGGGAAAGGGGGGCCCGGGGGGGAAAAAAAGGGGGGGGGTTTTTTGGGCGGGGGGGGGGGGGGGGGGGGGGAAGGGGGGAAAGGGGGGGTTTGGGGGGGAAAAAAACCCCTTGGTTTTCCCGGGTTTATAACACCAAGGATCCCGGGGAGGGGGCAGGAAGTGGGCCCCGGGCTAAAAGGGAAAGTGCCCGGCAAAGAAACCCAAAATTACCGGCGCCCCTGCCCCTTTAAAATTCAAATTGACGGCGCGCTCAGGGGCAGGTACGTGCCGGGAAAGGAAGCAGCGGGGCCCGGCAAAGGGGCGGGGGGCCGGGTTTAAAAGGGTTTCCGGCGGGGGGGAGGGGGGGCGGGGCGGAAACCCGCCCCACGTGCGGGGCGGGGGCTCCGCTAGGTGCAGGAGACGGGCGGGGGCACGACCCCGGGGCCGGGGTCGCTTAAAGGGGGTCCGTGACAGTATTTTCTTTTTGTTTCCCCATTTAATCTCCCAAAATTTTTTTTTAGTACAATTTTTGAAAATGGGGCCCCACTTTCAAGCAGGGAGTACTTGGTAAGGGGGAAATGCTGGATCTCCAAAAAATTTGAGCTTTAAAACGCAGCTTATGTAAAATATTACTGTATAGGGGGAAAAGAAAAAGGTTTTTATGTCTTTTTAAGTTTTTTTTCCCCTATTTATGTCAAAATTTTTGCCCCCCTTTAAACAGTTTTTCAATTTCTTTTTATATTTTTTATCAGGGTTTCAGGTGCCAAGAAAATATCACACTTGCTTTACTGTGAAGATTTCATTATTGCTGTAAAACCGGGGCCAATGGAGTGGTCCTCTTTGGGGCCCTGCAACGGGTGGTTTTAAGCCACGCCCGGGGGAATCTAAGTTGGGCCCCGGGTTTTTACCAGAAGGGCCCCCCGCAAAGTTAATTGGACTTGCCGGGCGGATTGCTACCAAAGGGGGGGTTCCCCCGTTGTGATTGCTTGGGGGTGGCTGCCGATGAGGTGGTCTGGTACAGAATCGTTAAAGGGAGGATCGTTTGTCGGGGAAAGGGAGGAAAGGGGCGGACAGGCTGGGAAAGGTTGTGGTTGAGGGAAGGAGGCAGAAGGGTATGATACAAGGAAATGGCAATAAAATCACCAGAACGCTTCCCCCTTTTTGGGGGGGCACTATCAATTAGCAAGGTGGTAGGGAAAAAGGGGAGGGCCCTTTAAAAAAAGGAACCCGGGCCCCTTTAAACCCCCCATGAAGCCAGGTTAGCTTGTTTTTAAAAAAAGTTTGGGGGGTCCCTGGGGCCCCTTTACGTTTTAAAATTTTGATTTCTCACCTTGGCTTTCCAAAAGGTTTTTTCAACCCCCTTTCAGAGGGTTTTCTTTTGGGGGCCCTTTTTTTGTTTTTTGTCCTTTTTGATTAGGGGGCGGAAATGCCCCAAATAGGGGGCTTGGGATTTCCCCCTTTCGGGAGTTTGTAAATTGGGGGTATTTAAAAAGGCTTTCCTGTTTTTTTAGGTGGTGATCGACCCCGGACTTGATAATAGAAAAAGGAGCTTTTTCCTTCCCCAGAAGTTGAAAAAAGGGTTTTAAAAGGGGAGGTTAGAAATTTTTGGTTTTTTTTAAAAGTGTGTTTTGAGGGTTTAAAAATTATACATAATAAAGTTATGTTTTAATGTTTTTTTAGATAGGAACTGATAGAGTTTAAGTTTCCCATGGCAAATTTTGTAAATTTTTATGAATTGAAACGTGCCCGGGGAAAAAACCAATCACTTTCCGCGGGTGTCCCTTTAAAATTTAATGAAGCACCGCGCGGCCGCTTGGGGGCGAATGCGCGCGGGCGGGGGGAACAGGGAGGAGAAAGGGGCCCAAGCACAAACAGGAGCGCGGGAGGTAAAATGGGCCGAGCTGAAGGCGTTTTCCCCAGCCCGGGAATGCCCGGGGGTGCGGGTTTTTGCCCGGACCCAGCACGGGGGTCGTTTTTTGGGCAAACCGTGACGTACCCCCCCCTTTTTGGGGCCCCCCCTTTTTTTCTAGGGCCGCAAAAAAACCTCCTTTTAGGAGGTCCCGGGCCAGGTTGTTTTCCCCTGGTCCCCCGAAACCCCTTTTTCCCGGCCCCAAAAAACCCCCCTGTCAACCAAGAAAAATTTGTCTCCCCCCTAACGTCTTTGTGGCCCAAGATTTTCCTTTAAATGTAAAAAATGGGGGGGAGTAAGCTTCCCGGGGTTTGGGGGGAAAACTGAACGTTGAGAAAAAAGATTAAATTTGACCCGGGTTTTAGAGAGAGGGCGTGGAAGGAATTTTTTTTGGCAAGGGGGAGGGGCGGAGTTTGTAAAGGGCACCCGGGGTTTTTTAAACCCCTTCGAAACCCCCAAATTTGGGCCAAGGGGGAGGGACCCAAATTGTAGGGGAATTTTCAGGCAGGGGCATACTTTGAAGATAGCCAGACTTTTCCTAGGGGACAAAGATGGGGAAAGGTCTTCCCCCTCTTGTTGCCATATTCTTATCCGAGCAGGGCCCCCGCAAAGAATGCAGCGTTTTTTCCTTTAAAAAGGCCTTTAGATCCCGGGGCCCAAAATATCCCGGTGGGGGAAAGTTTAGAAGCGATGACAGTGGGAAGGGGGGGGGCGGGGGGGATGTTGTCCATTTCACCACAAAAAAGGGGGGTAAAGGAATTCCCCCCGGGCCCCAACAAAAGCTGAAAACCCGGGGTTTTGTGGCTGCACAAAATGGGTGAAAAATTCCCCAAGGTTTGGTTTGAAAATTTTACCCCTTTGGGGGTTTGGTCTGTGGATGGTTTGGGGCCGGGGGGAAAAGTCCCAAAATTTTCCTTCAACCCGGGATCGCCGAAACCCGGGAAAAAGAAATGTACTCCCGATCTGAAAAAAATATGTCGAGGAAGACCTTTATATGAAAAATAAAGTTGAAAAAAAAAGAGTTGCAAGGTGAGGAGAGAGGGCAACCGGGTTGGGAGGAACAAAAAATTTTACATTTTCGAGAAATTTGGGCCCGTGACGCCCTTGGGAAAGTTTTGCCGGGGAGAAGGAGGAAGGGCGGGGGAAAAAAATCCATGGCCCATGTGAGACCACAAGGGGTTGGGTTTGGGAAAAGGGAGGAGTAGCCCCGCAGGCTTGAGATGGGCCGTCTTATTACGGTACAAGTAGGACAAGGTTTGGGGCAAAATTTTTTGACATCCCTTGACAAACCCTCCCGGCCCCCCAAAAAGTAGCGGGGGAAAAAGGGTGAACCCTTTTTCCCCACTCCCGGGTGGACCGGCTTTCCTGGAGCAGTGTTCCCCCCTCAAAATTTTCCCCGGCCCCAAAATGCAGGGGGCCCATAGCTCTTTCCTGGAGGTAACCCGCCCGGGGAAACCACAGGGGGGCCCCGAAATCAAGTTCCGGGGGGAATTAAAATTTACGGAGGGGTTTTTCAATAAATAAGTTGGGCGCGGGACAGGGGGGATTGGCCTTAAGGGTTTTTATCAGCAGGGCGGAAAGGGGAAATGGATGGTTTAAAATTGAAACGAGAGAAAAAGAGAAAAGGGCCCGCGGGTTTATCGAGGGTTTTTTTAAAGGGGCTAGGCCATTTGTAGGGTAGAAGGGGGTTCTTGTGGGGTGAGAAAATTTATGACGGATGCCGGAAACTCCCTCTAAAAAGATGACGCCCCCCCTCCAGGGGAAGCTTTTTTGGCTAAGAGCTTTGCCGGGGGCCCCCAAAAGTGTAGCTTTTTTTTTGAAGCAGCAGCTGGCAGGGGAAAAGTTGGGAAGGGGAAAAAAGGTAAAGGGGTCGTGTCTGTGAGGGTCGGCCCCCAAAATTAGAGGGTTTATTGCACAAGGGCCGCTGGGCATTACTTGCCAGCCCCGGGGCGTGGTGGCAGCGGGAACAACCCCTACTATGTAATTTTTCCCCTTTTAAGAGGTTCAGGATCTGTAAAGCCCGGGGGCCCCTTTTTTTGATCAGGCCCCCCCAGATTCGAACCCATAAACATATGCCAGCTTTTTCTTTTGGCTTCGTAGAGAAAAAAATCAGAAAAGTTTTTTAAACACCATCGCAAATGAACATTTCACATAGTTGCTGTGGAGGAATCAAAATTTGGAGGGAAAAAAGGCCCCAAAGGTCCCGCCTTCCCAAACCCCCCATTTAAAATCTTCTGCCTTGGGCCCCTTTTCCCAAAAACCAAAACGATCCTTGTGCCCATGTGCCGGAGCGATCGACAAGCACAAACCCCCGTCCCCGACCTGTCGGCTGATTTCCAAACCCCCAGAAACCTAAGGGATACACCTTCCCTTCCCCAGTTTGACTTGCACACCGTTTTCGCAGCCAGTCCCCCAAACCCGCCTTTGTGTTAAAAAGGTGTGGGGGCAAAAAAAAATGCTTTTACCTCAGGCTTTTCAAAGCCAAAATAATAATAATAATTTAAAAATTTTTCTTTATTTATAAAAGCGCCCCATTTTTCCGCAAAACTTTAAAAATTTGGAGGGGTTTTAGGTACTTTTGAGGGGGGTCAGCGTCCGGAAAGGGGCAGGCTGGGGTTCCCCAGACGAGGACAGTGCACACTGAAATAAAGTTCAAGTCCCGGTGTGCTTGGGTTTTTTTATGTGATTAAATGGAAAAAAAACACGGCCTTAAAATTTAGGCATAAAAATTAAAAAAAAACCTGCTCGGGCCCCGGGGCGAAAATTTTACCAAGGGCGTTTTCCCAAAATTTTACCCGGGACACCCCTCGTGAAACCCGGGAAAAGCTGCAAAGGCACTAGATATGCAATTACAATATGGCTCCTGCAAACCCCCGCAGCAATGACAGGGCCCGCGATAGGCTTTATAGGCCTGGCACCAGGCCCCCAACCCGGTGGTTGGGAGTGGCCACCCACCCGGGGTCTTTGGACCACTCCATAAAAGCCGACCCGGAATTTAAAACGGGCTGGAAACCCCTTATTTTAAATGTCAGTATCTACGGGCACAAACAAATGTGGTTTCCCCCTTCACCAAAGGCCCAGGCCACTCGGCGAAACGAAATGGTCCTTCCCTTTCCCTTTAAGGCCGAATTATGACGATTCTTGGGGAAATTCCCTTCCCTCCACTACCCCCCTGTCACTGTCTCACATACCCTCCCTCTCTGTTCGAGCCTGGGGGGTCGGACACCTTGGGCCCACCAAACAATTTTGTTTTTGGGACAGGCTTCAGCTTTGCCCTGTAAAAAAACTAAAATTTTTGCGTGTGGGAAAACCCATTGGTGAATCTCGAATTTAAACCTTTAGCTTTGGGGAAAAAAAGGGTTACGGAGCGGGGGTTTCTGGGATTACCCGAAATTGGCGTCCAAAAAACAAATAATATTTGGGGGACTCCGGGCCCCCTTTTTGATGGCCAAACCCCCCCCTTTCCCACAATATTTATAGTTCCTTCTGCGGGTGTGAGTTTCCTGTTTAAAAAACGTAAAGGGGATGCTTTCACCTTTTCTCCCTTTCCTGGGAAAGTACTGCCCCAGTCCACTCAAGACCCCTTTCGGTCTGTACAGCAAATTCTCTTTTTAAAGTTTGGGTTTTTTGGAAAGGGCCCTTTTTACACAGAGCCAGCTTTAAAAACCTGAAATCCCCTCCCGCCTCCGGGTTTCCCAAAGGGGACCATGCCCACTTTTTACTATTTTTTGTAGGTCTTTTTGTGGGGTGTTGCTTACTCGCAAATTTTGGGAGGGAATTTGGGGATAATAACCCATTTATACCTAGAAAGGGGCCCTTACTTGCCTCTTTGTGTTGGGTTGGGGCCCCAGCCTCGTATCGCCCCCAACCCAAAATTTACCTGCGGTTTTTTATGCCCCAAAACCTTTTAAATTTTCCCCAATTTACCGGGCCCTTTTTCTAGACCCAAGGGCGCACTTCTTAGGGTTGGCTTTTTCCCCCTTTCTTCTCTAAGGGGCGTTAAGTACTCCCTGAAAATTAGGTAGTTTGGCTGCCCCAGTCCCTCGCTAAAGATTATTATGTCGTCTGGGGTTTGCTGATGCTTTAACGAGGGGGGTTTTAAAGGAAAGGCCCACCCTTTTTTTTTTTTTTTAACCCTTTTGGAAGGTAGTGGACCCCCATGCAACCCAAAACGGTGGGGCAGCCCTATTGAAAACACTCCATTGGTTTTGGGGAGAAAAAGCCATTTTTCTTTTGGGCCCTATCGGGCAGGGGAACCTGCCAGTAGCCCTTTTTAGATCAAGGGGGTGGAGAAATATCTGGCAGGACCCAGCCCCTCAATTAATTTGGTTAAACTCTGGGGCATTGGGAAGGGTCAAATTTGGAAACCTCTTTCGCTTCCGAAAATCATTACAGAAGCTTAATGACCCATCGGATTTTGGGGTTGATTTAAAATTGGACTCGCCCACTCGTTCGGGGGGCTCCCTCGATCATCCCCAAGGGGCCCAAAACTTTTTCCCTTAACCTCCTCAGTTATTGCTCCCCTACGAGCTTCTGGTACCCCAAATAAGGTTTCAAATTGCCTTTTACTCCTGGCTCGGTTTGGAAAATTGTCATGCTTTATGAGGTTAGTATGCCCTGGCTGTTCTGAGAACAATCAGTTTTTCCCTTTGGGAAATAAAATTTCCAGGGTCTCCGGGTTTTTGGGTTTTTAAAAAGGGGCCCTTCTGCCCACAATTATTTCCCGGGGTCACTTATGGGTTTTACCTTTTCTGCAGCCAGGGTCCCCTTTTTTTCCCAAGTTTTAAAATTAAGTTCATTGGAAATCCTTTTCCCGGGGTTTTTGCATTTTCGGGCTGGTAAAATTTTATAATTAACTTCTCCTATTTTCTCAAGGATTTCTTTGGGCCCTTGCCATTTGGCCGGAAACTTACTTTCTACAGTAGGAACTAACCCCAACCCCGATCCCCCCGGGTTTAAAGCCCCTTTTTTTGGGCCCCGACCTTTTATGGGCAGGGTTTGGGGCTTCCTGAGCCTGCTGTAGATGTTAATGAAACAGGCAAAAAATTGCCGAAATCCTGTCTTGCATTTGGGGGATGTGTTTTTTTCCCCCCCCTTTTGGGGTTTTTAAAATTTTGCTCCCAGGTTTCTTTGGCAATGTCAAGAAGCCCCCGGGGACGCCGCCCATAAACTAACTCAAAGGGGGGAAAATCCCGGGGGGAATGGGGAAAACCTCCCGGATAGAGAAAAAATTTGATAAGGCAACAGAAAAGTCCAGCCCTTTCCCCTCCTTCTAAACCACCCTTTTTAAACTACTCTTCAGGGTCTTTTTAAATCTTTCCACAAGCCGTCAGTTTGGGGGTTGGTATACGGGACTTTGGTAAAATTGTTAATTTTTAAGGGGCTGGCTTAAATCCTTGGTGACCTTTTGACAAAAGGGGGGTTTCCCTTGATCATTTAAGGTTTCCCTTTTGGAATGCCAGTACGGGGAAAAAATATGGAACAAATTCCCTGGCAAAAAGTTTTGAGGAGGTTTTTTCCCTCGGGGTTTTGGGCCCTCAGGAAAAAGTGGGCGTAGTCCCCCAACCCCCAGTATAAATTGAGGGCCCTCGGGCAGACTTCACAAAACGGGCCAAAGGGGTCCATTGCGATCCTCTCAAAGGGGTACCTCTTTTATGGGTTTAAGGGACCATGGGACCCCGGAATGGGGCAGGGGGGAGCTGTTAGTTGGCACTCGGGGAGGAATCACAGTAGTTTTAAACATCCCCTTGCACCCCGGGCCCAGAAAAACCCTTTGGGGGATGCCCCTTTTTGGGCCCCTTTTCGTTTCCCAAGAGGGGCCCCCCTTGCTTGTTGTTTTGCGGGGCCCCAAAACCCATTTTCCTTTTAAAGGGGTTGTGGCATTTCCAGCTGTTTCACCACCTCCCCTTGGGACTTTGTCCAATGATACAAAGCTTTTGGTTTAAATTGCCATGTGAGGAAAACTCAGTATTCGTTTGGGTTTTGAGGTTTCCCCAAAATTTAAAACCCTTTAAAATTTTCCCCCTACCCCTTCACTAGGGGGGGGATCTCGGGTTCTGGGGTAAAAAATTTACCCTGTGGGACCTCAAGGTAGGCATAAACCGCCACTCCTCTTTTTCCCTCGGTCTCACCGGGAAGACACCCTTGGGGGAAAATTTATACGGTTTTTTGGGTTTCACCCTACTGCCTGGCCTTTGGAAATGGGGGGGTTCAAATGGTTCGGGAAACCCAATAGCAGGGCTTGCATTAACATCATTTACATTTTATTAACCCCCACATGCAACCTTTTGTGCCACAATTTCCCAAAAAGGGGGAAAAAATCCCCCCCTTTGGATTCCCGTATGCATTGGGACCTCCCCCACCCCCATTCATGGGGGGGCCAGCCCCAAAAAGAAGTCTCGGGTTTCCCCAAGGCTGGGGGGGGTTCTTTTGGGTGCCCCCGTGGATGCACGGGGGCCCCACTATCACTCGTCCGGTGGATGACGTAGGGTTTTAAGTTGGCAGGGCCCAGGGAAAACCAGGCCCCCAGGGGCCGAAGGCCTTTTCAGGTTTAGTCAGGGAATTTAAATTTGGGGACATAATTGCGGTCGTCTCTAAACATCCTGCCGAGAAAAACGGGCCCGGGGCGAACAGGACCCCCAAACCTGGGAGTCCCCTTTCCCTTTGGGCTCTCCTTTTGGGGGCAATTGGCCGCAATATCCCCAAGGTTTCCCATGAACCGCCGCCCCTTAGGGCAGTTCCCGCCCCCTTTTGGAGTTTTTGGTTTCCGGGGACTGTACTGCCCTTTTTGGCCCCAGTTTTTCCCCCCCAAATCTGCCCCCTTCTAAAGCCCTCCCCTTAGGGACTTTTTTAAACCCCCCTTCCCCTTTGGAAACTTTTTAAAAGGGGAGGTTCCGGACGATTTGTTTGGCCCCCGGGGGATGGATCGTCCAGGGGGGCCCGTTCTGGGTAAACCCCGGGGTGGCCTTTTTCCTCTCAACGAGGGGGCTCGGGCATCCTTGGGGTCGCCTTGCCCCACCCGCCCCTGGATCTCGGGGGGGAAAAAACCCGCGAACAAAACTTACCCAGGACCATTTTCCCTCCACCTTTGGGCAGGCGTTAGCCCTCTTCTGGTTGAAAGCCACTTTTTACCAGGTGAAACAGGTGGGAATTTTAAATGTGTGGAAAGGGGCCCAGAAAGGGCCCCCAAATTTTGCACCCCCGGGGCCCCCCTTTTTGGTGGTCACCCCCAAAAGCGACCCAAGGACCCTGGGCCCTTTTAAATTTGGGACTTTATCCGGGGGCACCCTGTCCCCCAAGGTCAAAATATGATTCGGGGGTTTCCCTAGTACGAAAAGGCGCCTAAACTTCAGCCCACGGGGACCATTTGGCCCAACTTCCCCCGCTTGCCATTTCTTTCGAAGACCCTAAATAGGCATCAACACCCGGGGAAAGCGCCCATTTTCTGCTTAGATGACTTACTGCAGCCCCGTGCGGAAGGGGGTTTTGGCTCCTCTGCACCTTGGTGCCTTCGCCAGGACTTGCTCTTGGGTGTTGTGATGTGCTGCTCCCTCCTGGGGGCCCGAGCGGTTAGCCCTCTTTCCAGGGCTTTGGGGTTTCTCCCCGGGGCCCCGCGTGGCCTCTTCGTGCCCTTCTGCGGGTTTTTGCGGTAATAAAAACTGGAGGCTATGTTCACTTTTTATCAGTTGCTTCAGAAGCTTTTCCTTTCTTGGGGGGTCTTGACTGCTGTGCAGCGCCCCCCTTTTACCCCCAGGACTTAAGGTTTAGCACGACCCCAGGAAATTTTTTAAAACCTGTCGCCCCCCCTTTAAAGGCAACCAAAACGGTGTGTTTGTTCTTTAACCCCCCGGGGTTTCCCCGCCCCAAAGCACCATATGTGGGGATCAGCTTTTCAGAGCGGGGTTGAGGCTGGGCTTCCAAAGACGAGACAGGGAACCTGAGTAAAGTTCAAGTCCAGGCGGGTTGCTTGGGTTTTTTATGTGAAAAAATGGAAACAAAACAGGGCCCTTTTTAATTTTCCCGGTAAAACAAAAAAAAAACCTTTGCCCCGGCTGAGGCCTATAACTTACACAAAACAGCCCTTTTTTAAAACCAGGGACACATTAGTGCCCTGGGAAAAAAGCGGGGAAGGGACACTTTGAAAAGCTTTTTTACAATATGGCTCCGAAAAACCCCAAGGGGCCAGACAGGCCTGAGCCCTCAGGTTTTTTATAGGCCGGGCCCCCGCCTCCCTGGTGGGGGGGGAGGGGCCCCTCCACCCGTCTCTTTGACCACTCCAGAAAAGCCGCCCGCGGGTTTTAAAAGCGGACGGGAAAAACCGTTATTTTTACATGTCGTATCTACGACACAAAAAAAAGTCAGTTTCCCCTTTCACCGGGGCCCCAGGCCCCCTCGGCAAACACGCACTGGTCCATACCTTTCCAAAGGGCCCGAATTATGACAGCATTCTTGGGGAAATATCCCTTTCCCCTCCACTACTCCCCTGTCAGGGTCTAACGTAAAGACAAAAAAAAATTTACATTGCACAATAAAAAGCTATTACAGTTGGGGACCCCAAGGTGGACAGGGCCCTGCTCCCCAAGAGTTAAAATCTATTAGGGTTTTTCGGGGGAGAGACGAAGGGTAAGAAGTGCTTGATTTACAAGGGTTTCAGCCTTTTGTAAAATAAATAGGGGGGTTGTTTTATGTAAAATTTGGAGGGAAACCTGCCCCCCAAAATAAAGAAAATTTTTAAAAAACAGTTAAGGGGCCGGAATATGGATGAGGTGCGTAGGGATTTGGGGGGGAGGGGGGGGTGTTGGGCTTTTTAGGGTTTTTGGGTAGGCCGGGAGTGAAAAAGATTTTATTTCAGGGCCCTTTCAAAGTTATGAGATTTTCTGAGTGTCCCTGTTTCGCCCGGGGGTAGCATTTTCCCAGAGAAGGGTTTGGCTGAAACGTGTGAATTTCTTAGAGAGGGGCCCAGGGTAGGTTCGGGTTGATTGTTGAGTGAAAACCTGTTATCACAGCAGAGCGGAGAAAAGCGGGTAGGGTGGTTTGCCCGGGATGGGGGAGGGATGTAGGGGGGAAAAGGGCAGCGTTGTGGAGCCTTTATGAGTGGGTGTTGATTTTATGTTTTTACCCTGCACGGGATAGGAAACCCCGTGCAGTGACTGACACAGGTAGGGGGCTTTCGTATAGCGGCTGGAAAAAAAGAAAAGCCTGGCTGATGCATTCGGGAAGTTTTGGAGAGGGGAGGTTTGCATTGGAGGGGGGACCTTAAGCAAGGGGGTTACAGTAGTCGAGAGAGAATGAATAAGAGAAACCCAATGAGATTTTGAGTTGTTTCCACAGTGAGAAAAGGACGGTTCTGGGGGGATGTTTTTTGGAGGTTGCAGATGAAAGGTTGGGGCCCAAAGGGTTTGGGTATGGGGTTTAAAAGATAGTTTTAAAATTCTAGTTTTTAACCCCAAGCAGGGGCCCGCTCCCTGGGAAAGTTTGGTGGTGCCAAACACTGAGACAAAAAAGGGCAGGGAAAAGGTCTGTTAGTAGATGGGGGGGTTGACTGGGAATTTCCCCGTTTTATTTGGGTTTATTTTTAAAGATACGGGGGGAAGGACTGATGTCGGGAGACAGAAGACAGGCGGGTCCCTGGTGTTTTGTAGAAGGGCAGGAGTGATGTCTCGGGGAGGTGTTTAATTGGGGGTCATCAGCGTGGGAGATGGTACTGGAACCCAAATTGCTTGAGGTTTTTTCCCAAAAGGGGGGCTGTATAGATTGAGAAGGGAAGGAAAAGAACTGACCCAGGGGAACCCCCGGGACAGAAAAGGGGGAAGGGGAGAGGAGGTAAAACCTGCAAAGAAAACACTGAAGGTCGGTTAAAAAGGGTTTAAGATGAAAACCCCATGGGGAGCATTTGTCCTGGGGGCCCAAATTTGGGGGGTGGCATGTGAGGAGAAGTTGGTGTTCAAGGGTCAAATGCTGCGAGATTCCAGAAGAAAAAACAAAAAATTTAGTAGTTGCCCTGAGATTTAGGAGATCATTTTGGGACTTTAGTTTTGAAACCCTTTTCCCTGGAGTGTAGGGTGCGGGAAAAACCCGATTTCAGAGGGTCAAGTAGAGAGTTAGGGAAAGGATAGGGATTTTGGCGGGGGTAGACCAAGCGTTCCAGGGGTTTTGGGGGAGGAAAGGGGAGGTTTTTGAGGCTGGTCGGTTAAAATTATTTAGCGCCCGGATGGGTCCGAGTGGGTTTTTAGTAAGGGGGGTTATAACAGCATGTTTAAAAGGAAAATGGGAAGAAACCCCGTGGAGAGAGAGAGGGGGTTACAGATTGCGTTTTGTTTTAGAGATTAAAAAGCTGGAGAAATAGATGGACAAGGTGGGAGGGGAAAGGGGGTCCTGAGCGGTGGTGGGGAGGGGCAGACAACAGAAACCTGGGGGCACTTTTCTGTCGTGGGTCAAGAGTGAGGGGTAGGTGGGGGGTGTTTCCCGGGGGGGGGACCGATGGCTGCTTTTCTTGGGTTTGAGATGAGTGTTTTGCCGGGGTTTTTTTCAATTTCTCTTTTTAAAATGAGTGGCCCGGTCTTTTGCATGGAGGTCAGAGACCGGGGGCTGAGCTTTAGGCCTGAGAAGGGAGTGGATGGAGGGCCCCCAAAAGGGGGTTTAGGGTTTTTGTGTTAAAGGGTTTCGATGAGGGAGGTGAAAAATTTTTTTTTTTTTGGGGGTGTGAAGGGCAGTTTTTTAAATCCTGAGCATAAATTTGTTGTGGAGAAATTCTGCAGGTAGCTTCGACTTCCCCCAGGCGCTCCGCAATCTGGAAATTTTCTACAGTTTGGGGAGGTCTGAGGGGATGTGCCCGGGGGGTGGGTGTCTGGGGTCTGGTGGTGCGGTGGGGGGCAGGGGGGAGCGGGGGCCCAAAAAGTCCAGGGGGGTGGGGAAAAAGTTTCATTTTTTTGTTTGGACGCCAAAGGGCAGGGGAGGAAGGGGGAAGAGATTTTAGGGCAGTTGGGATTTTTATAGCGTTTGTGAAAATTTCCCGAGTGTTATGGAGTGGGTATTTTGAAAGGGAGACGGGGCAGGGTGGTTTTTCCAGAATGGGGGGGAATTAGTAATAGTGAAGGAAATAAAATTGTGATAAAAGGGAGTTTAAGGGAATTAAATTTAAAATTAGGGTTTTAGGAAAGGTTACAGAAAAACCCGATTTTAAAAGAGTTCCCTTCCCTTTTGGGTGGGGGAGTTTTGTAAACTGCGAAAGGGGGCCCCCGGGGAAGAGGTTTTGTGAAAGGATCTGGGGAGTCAGGGGAGAAATGGGGTCCAATTTGGGATGTTAAAGTCCCCCATGATGAGGTGGTTATTTCAGTAAAAGGGAAGTGAGGGAGCCCCGTAAAACAAAATGATCCAAAAACTGGCGGGGTGAAACCGGCGGGGGGGGGGGTACAGAAAAAACGAGGGTCTGAGGGGAAAAAGGGTGAAAGAGTTGAGGGTGTGGACCTCATAAGGGGGGGGGAAAAATGAGTGAGGGTGCAGGAGGAAAGGGCCCGGTAAGTGCATTTTGGAGAGAGGGAAAAATGCCAAATTTCCCCCCCCAGGCCCGTTCTCAGGTCTGGGGGTGTTGGTGGTGTAGGGCCCCAAAATAGGTTTTAAAAGCGGCAAGGGGGTAGTGGGTGTCGATGGCTGGGGGCCATGTTTTTTGGGGAAGGGCTAAACAGGTTGAGGAGTTGGGAGAAAAGGTATGAAAAGCAGTGGTTTGTTGGAGACGGATCCCGGGGGTTCCAAAAGAAACCCCATTTCAAAAAAGGGCTGGGAAAAAATGTACAACGAATAGCAAAATTTGGGTTTGCAGCGTTTTTTATGGGAGGGGGGGAGGTGGGAAAGAGCAGTAATGGAGGGGGGGGCCGGGGGTTTGGAGGATGTCACCTGCAGCAAGAAAGCAGGGAAGGGAAAAAAAAGATACAGCAGATGGTTCAAATGATGAGGGATGAGCAGGTTTGTGCAGCAATTTTGGCAGGTGGTTTTTTGGTTTGGAAAAGGGAAAGGGAGTGTGTGATGAACCATGGGGGGAAGGAGAGGGGGCTGAAAGTGGTTTAAAATTCTCAGGGGGAATAAATTTGGGGGGTAAGTCAAAAGGGGGTAGATGGCTGCAAGTAGACGCCAAAAATGGAATGGGGAATAGGGTTTTTTTTTTTTAAACCTAATACTTCAGGAAAAGGTGTTCCTCCTTTGCCCCCTTCGGCCACTTCCGGTCTAATTTCGGTTTTTTTCAGATAAATTGGGTTAAGGGTCTATCACTTTCCCTTTCTTTGGGTTTATTAAGGAAAATGGGGTTTATACTCTTTCAAGGGCCCTTTCTGAAACCCCAAAAAGGGCAAAACTGACCCAAAAACTAAATAATTTTTTATATTCTTTGGGGGAGTTCTTTTATTTTAAATCAGTGGGCCCAAACTGCCAGCAATGGGTGGAGTTTTAAATAAGCCAGCAGAGGAGGGTGCTTTCAGGGGGGAGAATGTCGGTCACTAGCAATACAAATAAAGACAGGGTAAAATTTTTCAGGGGCGAGATTGGGAGAAAAAAATTTTGCATTCAACCCTACCAAAAACACAGCCCAAGCCCTTTAACATTTACAGAGAGGGCAAATGATGGGAGGTTTTAGTCCACTATTCACAATTCAACTTTCCAGAACACAAAAAACAGCAAATTTTTTTAAAAAAATATACAGCAAAGAAAATGATGGGGGGGTGTAAGGGCCACTATTTACCCAAATTTAAAATACCTGTTTAAAGATCATTTAAAACGTTGCCTTTAAAAGGGGGCTGGGGGGCCCCAATCAATCAAGTTCGGTTTTATTTCGATTCCTTTTATTAAAATCTATCACTTTCATATCTGGTTCCAAATTACAGATATGGTTCACACTTAAAAATGGCTTTTTACTGACCCCAAAAGCCCCGAATTTTCGGCATTGTCAGGCTTTTTTGGGCCCTTGGGAAAAAGTTACCTTTCCCCCTGGTGGACCCCAGATGGTTCCGACCCCATCTGGGCCCCAGCATCCCCCCCAGTTCATTTACCAAAAAAAGGAATTTCTTTGCCAAAAAAAGCTGGTCCCTGCCTTTTGGCCCCCCAAAATTGCAGAAAAGATTTTCCAGGCGTTGGCTGAATTTTGTGGGTTTAAACCCAAAATCCATTTACCCAAAGGGGGCATTTGGGCTATTTTGCCGGTTTTAAGGGCATTTCATTCCTTTAAACTCACTTTGGGTGAAAAGAGGTGCCTCCTGGGGGGGATGGATCTTGGGCTCGGGGGAAAACTCTTTTACATTTCTGGGATGGTGCAGAGCCCGATCCCAAAAAAATCGACGGGTGCCCTTTGTGCCCGAGAAACCAAAGGCCCCTTTCCCAAAATAAATGTGTTAAAGGGACTGTAAACACAAAGGGCAAGAGTGTGGATGGCTTTTTTGCACTAAGAACCCACCCGTGGCTGGGTGCAAAGAACCTTGGGACCAGGGAATGTGGTTTTTGTGGGCAATGGGGAAATCTCCTTGCCGGGCCCCTTTTTATCGGTTTGCTTACGCTATCCCCTTGCCTAGAAAATGTCATGAACCTGGTTTTGCGGAAAATTTTCAAGTGCTACCTTTTCTGTCTGCTGAGGAAAAGGGTGGGTTTTTAGCTCACACTTCCCGGGGAATTTGTTTCGCGGGGAGCGCAGCGTGATCATTGTTGGGTGTTTGGGAAAAACCCCTGGGGGGTTTTCCCCCCTCCCACATGATCCAGCGAATTTTGGCAAAAGGTAATGAAAATTTTGCAGTATTTAAGTGCAAGTGGCCTTCCCCCGGGGCAGTGGTTTCGGCTTGGGTTTTGAGCCCTAGAGAGTGGAGGGAGATGAAGGATTTCCCGCAAAAAACCCTTTACTTTTTTAAAAACACAATCAAAAAAGGTCGTCGGAAGATGGCGTTGTCTGCCATGGGCCCCTTGTTTGGGCATATTTTATTGGGAAAAAAGCCTTTTTAACTCACGGCAGGATGGAGGAGGGTGAGGCTAACACAGAGGGCCCTTAATTTGCCATAGATTTTTGAAGGCCCCCACTTTTTTCCCCAATTGTAACAGTCTTTTTTTAGATGGAGGTTTGAAGTTCAGGGGGGGTTGAGGACGGCGTTCGCTCATAGGTTTGAGGGCATTTAGGTAGCAGGGCCTCTGGTTTCGGTTTAGGATGAGGAATTGGAGGGGGATGAATTTTGGGGAGGTGTGATCACCCATCGGTACTGATTGCCCTTCGGTGGTTAAAAGGGGTTTGGGCCGATTTTTAGGAGAAGGAAGAATGGGGGAAGATTGGTTGGGCCCTTTACCTCAAAAGGTTGGGGATATGACACATCTTTACACATTAGTGGTTGGATGCTACATTATCTGGAAAAAGGCCCAAAGCATTTAAGGCAATTTAAAAAAGAAAAGCAATGGGCTGGGTGGCCACCCTCCTTTTATCCCGTTACAAATTAAAAGTTTGCACTTTCCTTCCACCCACACAAATTGAGAGTGGAATGCAGGAATTTGAGACAGTGTTATTGACCAACTTAAAAAATCTGATTTCTTTCTTCCTTAAATTTAATGTCTCCCGGGGGAACAAGTGACCCGCAATTTGAATGTCAAGATGCCACCGCGCAGCAGCAGGGAGTGTGGCAGAAAGGAATGTTTTAAAAATTTTTGGGTGTTTTTTTTTAACCCTCCCCCCGTTTTGCAAGGCGGGGGAGCATTCAGACACCCAGGACCACCTTTAGAGCATGGTCCCTGGGTACCTGAGCTCAAAAATCGACTTTTTGGAATTGATCTGGAACAAATTTAAATTCCCGGGTGCCAAAAAAGGAGATTTTTCCTAAGCTTTTGACACGCCATTCAAATTTTTTTTCCCGCCCGGCAGCCCCCTTTTTCTCAGGGAAAGCACCTTCGCCCAGCTACCGGGGGGGGTGATAACTTGGGAAAAAGGGATCCGTCTTTCCCCCGGGGGGAATGTGGATTCGCTGACTTTTTTCAAAATGAAATCAAGCGGGGATCTCTTTAAATTTTTGGTTTTCCACGGTTGCCAAATTTTCGCGCAAATAAATTTTTAAAAAGGGGTCCCGGGTGGCCCCCGTTTCGGGCACACCCGCTCCTCCGCAGCCCCCCAAACTGGGGAGCGACGCCCGGCCCGGCACCCCCGGGTGCAGGGGGCCCCCCCAGCTCCCGTCTCCACTTACCCGCCCAAAATTCCTGTTCCCCTCCCGGCGTGCCTGTGATTGGTTGCACCGGGGCCCCTGAAACCCCATTAAAGTCCCGGGCCCTTCTGTGTTACCCCCGCCCAATCGATAGTGCCCTGTGCCTTGAGAGGAAGTTTTCCCGGTATCTTTTTTTTCTATTGTTTTCGTAACCCTTTTTCCTCCCTTTTTTGAAAACGAACCATTGCCCCGGGCCTGTCCCTTTTGCCCGTCCCGACTTGAGCCTGCTTTACGTTCTGTACCCCGCAACCCTCGGCTGCCACCCAAACAAGTCACGTTTGGGGGGCGAAACCCGTAGCCAAATTTGCCCCAGCAAGTCCATCCCGCTCTGGTGAAAACCGGACCTACTTAGTTTTGCTCCCCTGGGTGTGGTTACACCATTTTCTTTTGGTGGGCCCGAAGGGTCCCCCTTACCCTTTTCAAATAAAAAATGTGCACGTTTTTCTTGACAAATGTGAAATTACATTTTTAA